>CM033737.1:5035279-5274509 GCA_019671005.1 Hibiscus mutabilis | reverse complement strand
CCATCGAGCCATCCTTCCCGTTAGTGCTGGCGTTTCCGTTGAATTTCTGCTTAGGTAATAGATGGCTGCTCCTTCTTTCTTGACTCATCGTGTTGCCCCGTACACATCCCATTGAATTCTCGAAGACTTTAAGTAGAGAATTAGTGGTCGACCAGAGATCTTTAATCGACTAAAATTGGAGCATTTGTCGGTACTTTTGATCTTTTCTAGGGCCTTTTGGCATTCTTCATCCCACACGCCGGGGATTATTTTTTCTAAAAGTCGAAGACCGGGTCGCATTGATTGGTTAATTGGGAAATGAAGCGAGAGATATAATTCAGCCTCCCTAGGAAATCGCGAACTTCCTTTTGCGTGCGGGGTGGTGAAAGGTCTGGATGGCTTTCACTTTATCGGGATCAATCTCAATCCCTCTTACGCTTACTACGAACCTAGGAGTTTTCGGAAATAACGGCGAAGGTACATTTGGCGAGGATTGAGCCTCGGTTGGTACTTCCGTAGTCTTTGGAATAGTTTCTTTAAGTTACGTAGGTGCTCTTCCTCTGTTCGGATTTGGCAATCATATCATCGGCGTATACTTCTATTTCTTTGTGCATCATGTCATGGAAAAGAGTCACCATTGCTCTTTGGTACGTTGCCCTGCATTCTTTAGCCCAAATGGCATTACTTGGTAACAAAAAGTGCCCCATGGTTATGAATGTGGTTTCTCCCATGTCGTTAGGATCCATCTTTATCTCGGTTGTATCACGAGAAGCCATCCATAAAGGAAAACCATGAATGTCTGCGGTGTTGTCAACCAGCGTGTCAATATGTGGCAAAGGAAGTTGTCTTTTGGGCTAGCTCCATTCGATCCCTATAATCTACACACATCTGAACTTTCGTCTTTCTTTGAATACTGGTACAATGTTTGCAACCCACTCTCGGGGTATTTGGCTACTTCAAGAATCCAGCATCAAATTGCTTTTTCACTTCTTCTCGGATCTTTAACAAATATCCGCCTCATTCTCCGAAGTTTTTCTTTGTCTTGGTTTGCACTCCGACTTTGTTGGCAATTTGTGCACCACTATGTCGGTATTTAATCTGGCATATCTTGATAAGTCTAGGCGAAGACATCCTTGAATTCTTGAAGCGGGGCTATCGGTTCATGCTTGGTTTTTGAGAAATCGTCGTTCCTATTTTTATTTCTCTTCTCGTTTCTTGATCCCTAAGTTGACAATTTCTGTTTCTTCTTGGTGGGGCATAATCTGCCTTTCTTAAGTAGTCCACCATTCTCTTTAATTCTTACGGGACCTCAATTTCTATTTCATCATATCCTCCTCCGTTTCTCTGAGACTTGAGGCTTTCAAAATTTACTCGAGATTGGATCCAGTATCATTCATATCGTCAATCATGAGCGACTGCATTAATTAAATGAGAATGAATTGTATTGGGAAAGAGACGGCTTTACATGAAGGAATGAATATGAAGAATGTATGAATGGAATAAATGAGACTTTGGCCTTTTTAAGAAAGTGGGGATATTTCATTTCAATCAAAAAGTTAACATAGGTGCCCCATACAAGAGATCCCCATTGTCTATGGGCAAAAACAAAAGGTTGATTCGGACATTACTCGATCTATTCCTAAAAACTACGGGTAAATCAATGCAGCTCCATTATCGAGTGTCTCCCAGGGATGGCAAGGGCGGATGTTGGTCAACATTTTGCTACCTCGGTCCTCTTGACTATCATGTTGATGCACATCCCTTCAAATGCTTTCTTGATCATTTCCTCTGGCCGAGTTCATCATTTTTCTTCATTGTCTCTCCAATATCTTGACCTGGCGGTAGAATCCTCCCGGAGATGAAAGTGGCTTTTAAACTAGGAAAGGACATCGACCTCCACGGAATGTCTTCTCCTTTAGATCTAGCTTTTCTTTGTTCCTTTTTTCTCTTATATTCTTCTTTCTTACATTGGACACTTGGTTGGTAACCCGACCCAAAACGATCCTTCTTGGTAATGATATTCTTGGGTCTCGGGTTTCCTTGTAATTTCTTCCCCAACCCTTTTCCTAATTTGGCTCATCGGCCCGAGTTTCTGCGATAGTCATCTTGGTACAATTAGATAACCTAGGGTAGGGGATCCGGTTTCCTCTCAAACGAATGTGGCATTTACTAGTTCTAATGCTCGGAACGAGCATTACTGCACCCTCTTCATCATTTTGAATGTAGGGGGTGTCGATGTCACGAAACAACAAATTCATGCTCTTGCCTCTCTTGTGACCAATTTGCCTCAACTACAAATTTTAATTTACGATGCAATGATGATGGGACAACTCTGCGGAGTGGATCCACGATCTTCCCAACAAGCAGGTTGTAAGATGGTTTTATGTCCATCACCACAAAATCGATCACATATTGGTTGGTCCGATCAATAGGGGTATCTCAATTTTCCCCATTGTTCCTTTTTGCGTACCATCAAAGCTCTTACCGAGAGTTGTAGCAAGGCTTTAGGTGCGAACTATCTATTGGTAATTTTTGCGGGGTTACCATAGGCAAGACATTCAATGCTGACCCGTTGTCGGTCATGCGCTGGTACTACATACCCTTTGCGGTGGGTAGTGATGTTAAGGGCTTTAGTGGACCCCCTTCCTCCTTCGGGATCTCATCATCACCGAACGTGATATGATTATAAGCGATAATATGCCCCACTATCATGTCGGGTTTGTTCTGAAATGTCCCGGGCACAAAAGTTTGATTCAACACTTTTAATAGTGTTTCCCGATACTTCTCTGAACTCAAGAGTAATTCCAAGACTTTGTGATCTGGCGGTTGTTTTAGTAGTTGTTCCACTTCTGTTGTACTCGCTATGTCTCAAGAACTTTAGAAATTCTTTGGCCTGGCCTCGATTCTGTTCATTTATCTTTTGGGAGGTTCTTCTCCAAATATCATGCAGGGCTAATCTTTGTACTCTTCCCCTATCTTTTTCAAACGCTCTCAAAGCTTGGAGGAATAACATCGGCCGCTCTGGTGAAATGGCCTGCCTCACCAACATTCACATTATTTTGGCTTTGTTGGTCTTCCAGTATGAGCTCTTTTACCTGTTCGTGTTTTGATTTTTCTGTCATGGTCACATTCGGGCATAATTCCGGGAATTTGTCGCATGTCTTTGAATGGGAATGGAGATGGTCTTTGAAATGACGATCTTGGTTTATCTTGCTGGTTTCTCCTTGGGAGACACTGCATTCCCTACCCCGGAGAGATGATGAAAGGCCTATCCTTCCCGTATCTAGTTTTGGGGTATCTCATGTGTGTACGTCGATCCCTTCCCCATGGGTTCCTCGAAGAATTCAATTTGTTTTCCATCCATCAACGTCTGCACCAATTTCTTGAACTCATCACATTCTTGGATATCATGCCCTTTAGTCTGATGGAATTCGCAATACTTTCCACATTCTTTCTGCCTTATTATCATGCCTTTATTGATCATACACGAGCCATGCATAATCTGTTGAAATACCCACCGTAAAGGAGACTTGACTTCTGACACGTCATCCATTATCCTCCTGGTAAAACCTTCTTCTATAGCATTTACCCCTCTGTTCCCATGATTAGGCAGCGGGTTGTTGGCTACGCTAGGCTCTTCAAACTTCAATATCCCGAGAATCAATTAAGTTACGCACAAGCTTCTTGAAGGCAAGGCGGTTCTCGATGGGGTGTCGGGGATACCGCCGTGATAGTCGCAATGTGCGCTTGGATTATACCAAGGCGGGAAGGGTGGATTGACAAGATTAACGATGTATGGTCGGACCAAGTCTGCTTCATACAACCCCAGGAATAAAGTTACGAGTATGAAACCGGTAGGGGTGAAAGTTCTCCTCTCTTTATCCTTTACGGTGACTCTTTCATCTCTTTGATTCGAATTTTGCGTTTTCCCACAGTGCTTGGGGCTGTGAGACTGTGAAGTTCTTCAAGGCGGTATAGGTGCTGGTGGTGTTTACTTCACTTCTCTTGTTGTACTTTCGAGACCCTTCCCCACCATCAATTCTGCGCTCTTGATTGCGATTCGAGAGACTCCCGATCTGATCAAGTCGGCGAAACACTGTGTGTTGTGTTATTGATGAAGCGATCGAAGAGTGCCCTTTTCAAAGTATTGACAAATAATGGCGTGATTTCATGCTCCGGGATAGGTGGCTGGATTTGGGCGGCCACTTCTCTCTACCTTTGGGCATATTGTCGCAAGCTTTCATTGGACTTCTGCCCCATATTTTCTAGCATAATTCTGCTAGGGATCATGTCTGTTACATGTTTGTATTGCTCGGAAAATGCTTTAGACAAATCTTTCCATGTCTTGACATTTGCTTTGCTTAACCAGAGTATACCAACGTAATCTTGCTCGATTAGACTATCTTGGAAACAATGGATCGATAGCTTTTCATCTTTATGGTAAGCCGCCATTTTTCTGCAATACATCGTTATGTGTGCAAAAGGACATGTGGTTCCGTCATATTTATCAAACTCCGGCGTTTTGAATTTTGGTGGCAAGACAAGATCAGACACTAGACTTAGATCACTAGCGTTGTTTCCTGATTCTTCATTTGATTGTAACGCTTTAAATTTTTCTTCCATGAGGCGAAATCTTTCTTCCCACTTTCTTTCTACCTCATTCCTGATCTTTTCGACCATGTTTAGGTCTGGCACTTCTTCTTCATACAGTCTTCGGTATCAAGGGTTGAGTCTCGGTGCCCCTACTTGAAAGCTGGAAGACATTCCTGTAGGATCTATATACACCTTCCTAGCCTGGTTTGGTGCAGTTGGTTGAACCTTGAAGTGAGCCGGGGTACCTTCTGGCTCTGGGATATTTTCTCCTTCTACTCGTTTTCCGAGACTTTTTGCCAGCAATGTCGTTATGTCAGATACTATTGAAGTTTGTGGTTTGTGCAATCCCGATCACTAAGGCTTCTCTCGGGCCTCTTCAAGCCTTGACTCGAGCTCTCTCTGCCTCTTTTTCTAGATTGATTATTCTTTCTTCCATGAGCTTTCTTTGTAGCCGGGTAAAGTATATGTGATGAATGATTACGGGTTAACACACTGGAATGCCACAATATTCATACTGTTAATATGGTTGTAAAAATAAATGCATGTACAATGATGCAAATGTTATGATGCAAGAATGCATGCGAGACAAAATCTTGGTTCATTGGTAATCACCTTTTTGAATTACTTTTACGGGAATTAAAGGGTCTTGATTACAACAAAATTAGTGTTACAAAGTAAAGATCCCTAGTACAAAAGATCTAATTATAACACGAGTCCTATAAATAGACTCTAGCTCTATCCCCTAACTTTCCAATTGCCTTGAGCGGCTTGAGGAACCTAGGAGCTTCTTCCATTCCCGGGGCTATAAAAGGTCGGAGTGTCTCGGCCTCGACGGCTAAAATCATTTACGTGTCTGGCGACTCATTGTATGTCCACCATTAGATTTGCATAATCTTGGTCTCATCTGTACCATTCGAGCGGCGTCGCGTAATCTCTTACGCCAATAGGTGTCCCCGGCTGCTGCGGCTTCCTCGAACACATTAATTCTTTCCTTGTAATCCTCCACAACTGCTTGAGGATCCGATTCGTGCTCGTAATACACCCACTTCGCGTTCTCTTTCTTGCGGCTCATGAAATTATTCCTCTGGCGATACATTTGAAGTGAGTGTTCGACTTCCGCCATCTTTTCTTTTAATTCGTCATTTTGACTTTGGCTTTGCCCCAAACTTTGAAGAGTGTCATCGTCACATTTTTGCATCTTTAACGATCTGTTTGGCTATTCATGGATTTTCTTTTCCATACGGGCGACACTTTCTCTCTCATGATGAACAGCTTGTTTTCCTTTGCTGACTTCTTGTCTCGAATCTTTCTCTCTCTTGATCAATGGCCTTCTTGGCGGACCGTTTTTCTTCCTCCATAGCCAAACGACAGCTTTCAATCTCTCTCGATCGCTCTTTTGTTAATTTCTCGTTCTTCTTCCAACAAACGGATGCCGTTCATTCTTTCTTTTTCCACAACTATGAACCCCGACTCGGCCGGCCTTTTGTATTTTTGCCTATAACGGAGGGCATCTTTTTGATAAAGTATTCTTGTCATTCAAATCTGCATTTAATTTCTTGATTGCCTAATGATCCCCTCCCCCTTCAAATCGACTTCTAGGCTTGCCTTATAGAGTTCGCTCGCGTGTTGGGTCCATTGAATGTCCATTTTCTTTTTAACTTCCTCGAGCTCACTCCTTAAGATATCGGCCGGGACGGTACCACCCTTGTAAGCTCCTCGAGTGACACTTTGTTGGTCCTTGATTAGATTCGGGAATCACATTATTAACCCTCAAACGTCTCCAAAGATCGTAATGGGGGTAGTCATGTGCTCGGTGTCTCCTTCCACCCGATCCGATAACAATGATCCCGTGCCCTCATGATGGTCTGAATTTTTCCTTTGAACTCTCCTTTGAAAAGAAATTCAGTTTGGCTTAATCCGGCGGTATTGGGAATGAATCTGCCGTGATCCGAATCTGTCGAGACACTAAAAGTGGAGCACAAGCGATCCTCCATGTAATCCTAACATCATCAGCCAATTGAAGTCACCACAATCAGTATAGAAAATAATTGACTTTACCGAGCCATGGGACCCTCCATGCTATGTCTTCATCTTGAATGTTCTGAAGAAATCGGTCCACATTTTTTTTTCAAATCTTCTCGCCATTCCTTTGCTAAGTATTCTCGTAAAGGCGAAAAACCTTGGAAAGATATCCCCGGCGGGACCAGCGTCGGTGTCTTCCACATGTGACTCGGATCCATACTTGTAATAGTTGTGCGCATCCTCGAAAACGTCCTTCTTCATGTTTCCGCTAGCGTTCAAGGAAATGAAAGTCTCGACCAAAATTGCTTGGTACCGGGTTTGCTTTCCGTTTTACCCGTTCGAACAAATCCGAATGGCTATGTCAATGTTCCCGAGTACTCGGGAAGATCACCAAGCCATATATTCCTAAAGCGAATAAGTCCATTTTCTTTGCCTCGTGCGGATGTGTCGATATGATGTCCCGAATACTCTCCCATGCAAAGACCGTATTATCTCCTCGGTTTGAAGGAGGCCACTAACCCAATCATCACTCATTCCTGCAAAGGCTTTGAGTTTCGCAGTGTAATTCGATTCCTTGGAGGCTTCGCGTAGATCCAATCTTCTTCGAATATTTTTCTGGTTAAGTAAAGCGATGTACTCTTCTCTACGTAGGCATCATGTCTTGCCCATTGAAGGTGAAGCGACAAAAGCCGGATTCCAAAACGGGACTATAGCTCGGAGTAGGGGCTGGTTAATCCGAACATATAATAGCTGCGCGATGTCGCCATAACTATCGCTAAATAAGTCTTGTAGCCTTCGGTCCCATCTTTCCCAAATGCTTTGAAGATCCCACAAGTCGTTACATTGGAGACTCACATAGGTGTATCCAGCTATTACGCGTTCGTTAAGCGACCGTCCCCTTGGATTTTCTGGTTGACCTCGACCAATGTCCGATCGACAAATTAAGCTCTTCTTTCCTAAGACACCTTTTTCCATAGTGAAAGACTTTATGATCAGGCAAACCACTTGATCCAAAGACCTTTATGCGATGCAAATGCGATGATGTATGAGAAAAAGAACAAAAAGCGAAAAGAAAATAAGTCGATGCAGATAAAGTAAATAAAATGACAAAAATAAATGAAAAATAAACACACGAAATGAGTCCTATTTATCCCGTCTAAAACCTAAGGTTATCCGCATGGCTCTAACAGGGTGGGTTTCTATGTTCTCTACATGCAGTGTTGGTGCTAGGAGGTACCCGAATTGTCCTTGCTGTCCCCTACTAAGGGTAGCAAGGCCCCCGATCATCACCCATTATAGGCTCCTTTCAACCGGGTTCAATTCAGGGGGACCCATTCGCTTATGCCCGTACGAAGGAACGATATCCTTACGAAAGCATAAGGTACTCGAGCCCCGAAGGTACTTGCTAGGCCCATACGGGAGAACGATATCTCCACGAAAGCATTAGCGTTTTCCCCCCACTTAAAAAGACGGGTTTATATGCCATATTTTAAATGCGTTAAAATAAACGCGCAATTATGACCGAATGTTAATTTAATAGTTACTTTAATCCGGAACTTCCAATATTAGTAAAGCGGTAATTATTTTAAAAGCTTGACTCTCATTTGTTTTTTTCTTAAAAAAAACAAAAACTGTCCCCAGCGGAGTCGCCATCTGTAGCGATGTCTTTTTTTTTCATCTCTAAAAATAAAAACGATTGGTGTTTTCGAAGGATTTTGGAAGGATGTTTTTTGAAAGGTGTTTGGATATAAAATATTTATTCCGTGGGGTTTACAAAAAAACCTTATAAAAATGGAGTCGCCACCGCCACTTAGGTAGGCGGACACCACAAAACCAGATTCAAAAAGACGGGGTTCGGAAGTCGATTCTACGGATGGGGAAGGATTAGCACCCCACACACCCAAAAAATTGGTACTTTAATAATTACCGCTTTATGAATATTGGGTTTTCGGATTAAAGTGACGATTATTTTAAATTTCGGTCATAATTGCGAATATATTTTAAGGGTCCCGTTATCCGAGAATAAACGCCTAACCACTATCACTACGCTTGATACTGGCCCCGTTTACGCTCGGATAAAAGGACACCGCATTAACAATTTATATCTCGATATGCAATCTTAATGGCAAAAACATAAAACATGACAAATCATTTAAATATAATAAATATTAACATACGTAACATTAGTTTATCATGAATGATATTTTAGACTAAAGCATGTATATATATACATTACTCCAAACAGTAGATAAAAACAACTATCATATGTCAAAATAATAAGGCAGGAATAAATATATATATATATATATATAAACAAATATTTCAAAAAGACATGCATACTGGTAATAAAACATATTTCAACATATACGGGTCAACATATCATAAAAAAGGTAAATATACTAACATGTAGCCCTAGAAAATAAGAAAGCTCACACACATATAAAATACAGAACACGCCATGTACGAACCAATTAGAACATAATATGCTTGATATGAATAACCAGATAAAAACGAATATCATACTTGACACATATATATACATATAAACATAAAATGAGTCATATACGGGAGACATAAAATGAAATAATATCCACATATACGAGTATAATTCGAACAATAATATTTACAAAGAAAATAGGACTGAAATGAAAGGAAAATGAAAATCAGTGGCAGAAATTAAAGAGCAATAACATGTAATTTAGGGACGAAATTGAAAAACAAATAAAACCTACAAAGACCAGAGTTGTAATTATACCAAGGCGGACTCAAAATGAAAATTTCAAAAACGCGGGGTGATTAAGGGCGTAATTTTACCATTCAGAAGCTGATCAGGTGTAATTTAGTGACTAAATTGTGACTTTTTGGAAACTCAGAGGGACTGGGACTGTAGTTATACCATGCGGCAAGACAAAAATGAAAATATTGAAAACGCGGTGGGATTAAGTGTGTAATTTACCCATTTAGTAAAATAATAACATCTATATAAGGGCTATTTTCGAGACCAAACCAAGTTTTCCCCATTTTCGTTTCATTCTTGATTTCTCAAATATCCAAGTTCATCTTTTCTCTCAAATGTTCTTGAGAAACCCGAAATCCGTGGTCGGCCGCCGTATTCTCCGCCGCCGGCCGCCGCTAACCGGCGCCGGTGGACTCCCAAAATACACCAAAATCTTCCTCTTGTCGTCCTCAATATGAATCCATGGTTGGATTCAGAGGATCCCCTTTTATTTACCCTAGATCTAAGAAATACGAACCCGAAAATATATATTTTTTGACCGAAACGAAAACCACAAAGGGTCTTCCCCTCCCTTTGTTCACCAGATCTGGCTTGTAGAAGCCGAAAGGCTTGTCACAGAGGAAGGGAAGACCCACGGACAAAGCCGGTAAGACTTCTTTACTTGTTTTCTTTTATTTTTTTTGTACTTCGTATATGCATGCAAAGGAAACAGGTAAGAAAAAGAGACAAAAAATTACCACTGGACTGCCTTTTGATTATCTTGACTGGTTACAAGTTTCTGGTTTTTACAAGCTTTCTGTTTTTTTGTGTTACTACTCTCTCTGTTTTTTTCTTGCTTGTTCCTCTCTAAAAACCCCGTTACAACAGCCCCGTTTCATATATATCACTATCTCTGTATTTTGGTTGCAACTTGTATCTTCTTTTCCAGATCTGACATTTGCTTGTTGTCTTTGGCATAATCTGAACGCGGGGACTGAATATCGGCGCGATGGCGCGGTGTGGCCGATTCTCGCCGCAGGCGGACGCATTTTTCGGCCGTTAGATCGGATCGATCTAACGGTCGAGATGGCTTGAAGAACGATCGGCCTGGATGAAGCCTCAATCTGATGAAACGGCTTCAGATTTCGCCACGTGGAGCACCGCAGTTGAGGAGTCAGACGCGTGGATCTTACGCGCGCGTGGGATAATAAAGCGTCCGCGCGTGGCACTCGAACGGTCCATACGTGTGGAGCACGCGCGCGCGAATATTTTTGACTTTCATTGCTTCGTGGCGTTGGATCCGATCTTGATCCAACGGCCCACGATTACCCCACACATTGTAATAGATAGGATTCAGATTTGGGCCATACGGGCCTTGTAATTGGATTTGTAATTGGACTTGGATTTTATTTATTTGGGTTTAATATATATTTAATTTTTCATTTTAGTCAGCCCAATAATAATAATACACTTATAACATCAGTAAATATATACTTATATTATATTAATTAATACACTATTCCAGTATACGTACGTATAATCATATGTATAATTAATGTGACATCTACATACGCTTATACCCTAGATACATACGTGACATACATACGCCCCTAATACGTACACGTAGCTTATACATGCACACACCTTATATTAGTAACATTCATATAATAAATATACATGCAAATATATTTAAGTAAAAATGAGTGATTACAGTCAGAGCGAAGGGTTCAATGTCGAAAGAGCCTGTAGCTCCAAGATCGGAAGGTGACGAAGTTCCATATAGGAAGAACTTACGAGCCCGAAGATTCAGCCAAGGAAGAGCGGAGATGTCCAAAAGAATTCGTTTTTCCAAGGCTACAAACAGGGAAGTCTGATAAAATGAGTGCTTTTGATCTTTGCTTTGTCCTCGTTTCACAAGAACAAGCAAAGAGGGGCAACTGTAATCACTCATTTTTGACCGGGTGTTAGTGTTATTAGTGTTATTATAATAGTAAAATTATATATATATATATAAAAAAAGGGCGAAAAATAATAATAATAATAATAAATATAAAAAAAATCAAAAAAAAGGGAAATTTGCGTGGAGCAGGGTGCTCCACGTCACCCACAATTCATCTCATTTGCCTATAAATAGGCACCCCAATTGAAGAGAATTCACACGCCCAATTTTGCCATGAAAGTGGCAATTGAATTGCCACCCAATTCATGGGGGCATGGCCGGCCGCAAGGCTGGCCGGGGTTGGGGGCAGTGCGCTCGACCCCAGTTGGTTCGATCCAACATTCGATCGGGGTCCTATTTTAGGTCCGATCTAGTTAAATTTTTGGAGGGGTCGCGGTAGATCTCGGCGGAGTTCGTCGTTCGAGCTCCTAGTTAGGTATATTTTCTTTCCTTTTTTATTAGTGTTGTAATTTTTATAATTTAATGAAGTATCAGTTATCTTAAAATTTTAGTCTTATTTTTTATTTTATATTTATGTTTTAGATTAATATTTAATATGTTTTAAATTTGTGTTGTATATTAATATTTTATTTATGTTAGATATGTTTTTATTTATGAGTTAGATTAATATTTATGTATGTATGTTTTAGATTAATATTTTATTAGATTAGTATTTTATTATGTGAATATTTACTGTCTTTAAATTATCTGCCATGTTTTATATTTTTGCCACTAAGATTGCATATCGAGATATAAATTGTTAATGCGGTGTCCTTTTATCCAAGCGTAAACGGGGCCAGTATCAGGCGTAGTGATAGTGGTTGGGCGTTTACTCTCGGATAACGGGACCCTTAAAATTAATTCGCAATTATGACTGAATTTTAAAATAATCGTCACTCTAATCCGGAAAATCCAATATTAATAAAACGGTAATTATTAAAGTACCAATTTTGGGCGGTGTGGGGGGTGCTAATCCTTCCCCATCTGTAACCGACTCCCGAACCCTGTCTTTGAATCTCTGGTTTTATGGTGTCCGGCCTACCTAAGTGGCCGGTGGCGACTCCATATTTTTTAGATGTGTTTTTTTTTATAAAAAAAAAACCCACGGAATAAATATTTTAATATCCAAAAAAAATCACAAACACCTCTCAAAACACCTTTAAAAAATCATCGTTTT
Organism: Hibiscus mutabilis; assembly: GCA_019671005.1. Classification (NCBI taxonomy): domain Eukaryota; kingdom Viridiplantae; phylum Streptophyta; class Magnoliopsida; order Malvales; family Malvaceae; genus Hibiscus; species Hibiscus mutabilis. Next base: position 5,262,083 of record CM033737.1, on the reverse strand, counting down.
TAATTAGCGATGATAAAAAAAAAGACATCGCTACATAAGCCTAAGTCATATAGAACATGTTTGAGATATTTGTTTCGATATAACAAATGAAAAATATTTTTGTAAAGTTTTTAGCTTGTATACATATTTAAATACTCAAATATGATAAAAATGGTTAGCAATATCGGTACAGTTCTCAAGCGTACCGATACGAGTTTGCTTCCAGAATTCCATAAAAGAATTCTGGTACTGGTACGAGTCTTCGCGTACCGATACCCCTTGTACTGTATCAATACGAACGTATCACATATCGATATGCACAGCTTAAATGCTGCAACAACTATTTTCTGATTTAGCAGATACCGATACTGAGATGCCCAGACTGCATTTATGGATGAAAATAAAGTCTCCAAACAACTCCCAACAGCCATAAACGGCTAGTAGCTTATTCCACACTTTAAAAGAAGACTTGGGACACTTGAAGATGATTAGAAAACACATCCAAGCATCATGATCAATAGAAATTGTTTTTAAGTCTTATTTCTTCATTTCTCTTGTATATAGTGTATAGAGAGTCCTTAATTGTTTTATCTTTTGTACTCTTGTGAGCTTAAACATTTGTGTAAACACCCACCTTGTGAGGTACTTAGTTTACCAAACAAACATTGTAAAAGGAAAAGGTTCTAGTTTAGCCTAAGGAAAAGCTAGAGTGGTTCTATCTTAAGCTTTGAAAAAATAGGATTGTAAGGTTACCCCTTGAGCCGGTAAAAGGGAAGAATTCATAGTAGTGAATTGAAAATTCCTTAGTGGTGTGCTAAGGTAGTGGATGTAAACTCGGTTGAGTAGTCGAACCACTCTAAAATTATCGAACGCATTTGTCTACTATTTTTCAGTTTTAGTCAATTTATTCGGGAAGCAATTTTAACCATCTTGGCGGATTCGGTTGATCAATTTCGAGCTCAACAGAACTTTATTTTGGTTAGGGTTATTTTGAAATTAATGTAGTCAATGTTGTACGGTATATGGGTGCATGTACATTTTTAAGTATTTATTGATGTATTTTGACGTATCGTTTTGAGTTTATCATTATTTTTTAAATAGTATATATTTATTATGATAAATTATATTAGAGACCATTAAATTTTAAATTCGATCTGTTTTGACCATTAAACAAAAAAAAATTATCAATTATTGTCATGACAATTAAATAAATTTATATAATAGTATATTTGGTCCTCATTATTTATAAATTCTATTAGTTGAATCTAAATTTTATTTAAAAATATTCTATTAGTTGAATCTAAATTTTATTTAAAAATAAGTAATAATCATTAAATAAGATGATGACATGTATAGTTGAAAAACTAAGAAAAATAAACTAACGTGGAAGGGAATTGAACATGGGAAAGGTTAGTGAAAAAGCATGCTTAATCATTGAGTCAAATTCATCACTAAATTCATGATTGATAACATTTTATATATGTTATCATAACGGTGAAAATTAAAGAAAATAAATATTAAGTGTTTTTTTATGTTTTAACACTTAAAAATTAAAAAAATTAATTTAGTTTTTTTTTGTATTACTTTTAGCGCTGCAGTCTCCTTTCTTTTGTTTATTTAGCTTGTGGTTAGCAAACAATCTTAGTATTAGTTGTTGACTACCTGATTGTCAACCACCGGATCCATTATTTTCTTGTTATTTCATATTTTTAATAAGAATCGTTGCTTTTGTGTCACGTTTTTCCTCTGTCTTTGTGATACGTTTTTTTTTATTTTGTGGTTTCGTTTCATCTGTCGTTTTAGCATGATTTCAGCATACTTTAGTAGCCGTTTGGTGCTCGTACAGAGATTTTCACGGCGCTTTCTGATTATGATTATGTCGGTGGTTATAAAAAAATAGATCATCACTCGGTTGATGTTGTTTGCCGATGTAATTAGTCTTAGGTAGCAGAGCAATTTGTCTGATAGTTTGTCTCGCTCACCATTTCTTTTTTACCTCGTAATGCGTCTCGTTTGGATAAAGACAAGAAAATTCAATAAGACTTCTGAATTTTTGACGGTATGCTAATCTCTATAAAAGTATTTACTTTTCTTTGCAGTTTTGAGTTTTTGTACGAGATTTTGGTGAATTAGTCCACATTATTCTTCCTTCTAGATGTGTTGTATTTATAATATATTTTATTTTATTTTAATAAAATTCAGTTGTCGTTGTCAAAAAAAGAAAATAAAGATTAAAATACTTTTGGGAAAACTCACACCTAGGAAATGAAGCTATTGAGCAGATTTCATTACCTGGTTAAGGGTTTATCTATAATTTAATTATTAATAATCATTTTTAGCGGTTTAATCAATCAAAATTGCTTAATTTTTACGATTTGATTGATTAACCGTAAATATAACAATTATAATTTAATTTGCACACCCTTAATCCCAATCCCATGTCCCAAACAAAAGAAAATAAAGAGAAGTTCAACTAGACGGCCTTTTTTTATGCCTATTGCTTGTGATAATTTTTTAGGAGTTAATGAAATATTTTATTAAAAATTTTCATTGTTCGGCCTTTTCTTCGCATATGCTGGCCCGTGTTTCGAATCGCTTTAGCCGGATACCGGTGAAACCCGGGTACCCGATTCACATTTTTTTTAATTTTTTTAAATCTATTTTTTATTAAAAAAATCACATATTAAATACATAAATTTTAAAAATTCATAATATACAATTCAAACAAAAAATAGTAATTTGAAATTAGTTTAAAGTAAGAAATATTTTAATAAATATATATATAATTATATATATATTAAATTTATCCCAGAAAAGAATTAAAATATTATGGACTTTATGGAACATTTTCCCCATTTATTTCAAGCAATACAAATTTTCTTTATGCAAATTATATTAAATTAACTGTCTAATTGCAGGCCGTATATGGCTTTATCTGGAATTTTAAATTTTTTATGACTTCTCGTGTTTTTTATATTTTAATATTCATATGTATGAATTATATATTTAATAAAATATAAAAAATATCAAGTATGTTAATCGGGCCGCCAAATATCCGATTATAGGCATTTTTGCGGCCTAGACCCGACCTGAAAAATTATCTATTTTATTAGGTCGAATACATGACCCGAATAAAAAATTCAAATTAATACTCGATGTTTTATTTTCGGATAGTCAAATCGTATCAATCAGATAATTTTGAACACCCTACCTCTAAAAGTCATCTAACAACTTTGTAAAATAACATAGGCTTAACTACAAAAATAAGTGCATAAACTATGCTATTTTTTGCAATAGGTGTCTAAAGTATTTTTGGCTGAAGTAGATGCCTAAAGTTTCATTTTTAGCTAAAATAGGCGCCCAAAGTATTTTTTGGCTAAAAAATGTGCATAAATTTTCATTTTTTGGTTGCAATAGGTGCCCAAAAAGATGTCAAAATTAACTTTAAAACAAGTCAAAAATGAAAGTTTAAGCACCTATTTCAAACATAAAATACCTTAAGCACTTATTACAAAAAAAATATAATTTAAACACTTATTTAATAATTTAGCCAATAACATATAACAAAATGAGTCACTTTTGCTCGGTTTTGAGGGTGCCTTTTATTCCCAGCAACCTAGGTTCAAGCCCTCTCGGAGAAATTTTAGTTTGTTCAAAATTAAGTCACGGAAAAGGTGTCATGTATTTTTTAATGGACGTCATTTCTAAAAATAAATTAAAATAAATTTTTTTTATGTGTCAGTATTATCATATGACATTGCCATGTCATCAGACCATGTAATGTTTGAATGTCATCATCCCATGTAATGATTTGACTGTCATATTAGTCAAAGACTATCAATGACGGTAGCTTAATAATTTTCATTTAACGAAAATAAAATTTAAACAAAAATTAAATGTTAAGTGTTCGTTTAAATCAAAAAATAAAAATTAAATAATAAAAAAATTAAATGTTAAAGGTTATTTTTAACCTTATGACTAACATAATTTATAACCCATGTAAAATTGATAGATATTTTAACGCTCAATTCAATAGCAATCTTAATAATGTAGAGACAATAATGGAGTTAGGAAGAAGAGGGGGACGTCCCCGTAGCTGAGCAGTTATCTGATAACAATCAGAATACGGTGAAATTTTTACCCATATAGACCTTGGTTAAATATAAACCCCCATTTTTTTTAAAATTAATTCTAAGATAATTACAAGATTAAGATAAGATCAATACCGCTAATTAAATTCAATATCTATTTTTTTAAAATAATTATAAAATAATATTTATTTATAAATATTTTTAACTATTTAACGATACCCATGCATATTATAAAAAAATTAAACTATAATTTTTAAAATAAACGCCGCTTTTCCACAAAAAATTAAATTCAGATTAACATCTATTTTTCATTAACTATCAAACCAAAAACTTCATATTACAACCTAATATATGAAAATGATTAAAAACACACACTTGTTTTATAAATAATAAATGCTAATATAAACATATATTAGTCTGCAATTCCAAAACTAGCCCTACTTCACCATCAAATTTGCACCTACTCTGCATACCAAAACCACCAAACAAACAAAACAATCTATCCTCTTCATTTCTTCGCCGCTTTCTTAGCCGGCGATTTCAAACTCCTATGTTTCTTTGCCACCACGGCCTTCTTCTTTGCCAGAGGCTTTACTTTCTTCGCTGGCGTACTTGTTTTGGCCGTCTTCGCCGCCTTAGTTGGCTTAGTCACTGCTTTGGTTTTAGTTTTAGCCTTAGGTTTCGCCGCCTTAGTTGGCTTAGTCACTGCTTTGGTTTTAGTTTTAGCCTTAGGTTTCGCCGCAACCTTAGCCTTAGCCTTAACAGGCGTAGCAACTTTTGTTTTCGGTTTCGGTTTTGCCACGGCTTTGAATGCCTTAGGCTTCGGTTTCACGGTAGCAGAGGAAGCATCTTTTGGCTTCGTGGTGGCAATCTTCTTGGAGGCGGCAGAGGCCGGAGGGAGCTTGTAGGAGGCTTTGACCTTGACGAGCTTTCCCGAGGCAACAAACTTCTTCAACTGAACAAGTAAAAGCTTGCGGAAATTCGAAGGCAATTGCTTATACTTTTCTTCGATGAACTTCGCAATCGCGTATTGACTCGATCCAGTTCTTTCTTTCAACGAGAGGATTGCACTCGAAATCATCTGAAAAAATTAACCCAAAAAATCAAATTAAAAAACGATGAGAAGAGATAATAACTTAGAGTTTCTAGAGGGAGAAAATACGTCAAGAAACGGAGGATGAGAAGATGCAGATTTCGGCTTCTTAGCGCCTGCAGTTTTCTTCTTCGCGGCAGGAGCAACGGCGGAGGCAGTAGCGGCGGCCATGATTCAGCGAAACAATCTTACGAGGCGTAATAAATTTGAAACTTTTTTTTCGGATTATGCTGATTTTGCTCTACGGCGATTAAGAGGGAGAGATTTATAAGGGAGATGGAGAAAGCTGATTGGTGGGACAGGAAATGACGGAGATCGATTTGCCAATTCGAAATTTTAAATATTTGCCGTTGGATTATGATGTCATCGACGGTTGAGATCGGGAACTGGAATAAGGTGCGGATCGTGAAGGGTGAAATGGGAAGTGGTGTTTGAGGTTGAAGTTTAAAAGGGAAAATGAGAATTTGGGATTGTGTTTTTAAGCTGATTCTAAATGAATGAAAACTCAGTTTTGCTTAATCTTTTTTATGGTAATTGATTCAATTTGTAGATTAGGATCTAACATTTCCAATGAAAGTTTAATTGGGAAATTTAATTAAGAAAATTGAGAGAATTTTGAGTTTAAATTCAAAGTAGTCAAAATTAGGAGTTTTTTTCTTAGTGAGATAAAATCTTCACATATTTAAGGAGAATTTTGCTCGATAAATTTGATTTTTTTTTATAAATATGTGGATATGCTACGGACATAAAATTTTATGTTAAAGTGTGAATTTTTATACTTATTAAAATGATATAAAATTTAAAATTTTTAAAGGGTGCACGTTTAAATCATCAATATAAAATCTCTAAAATACTTATTGGTTGGCAACCTTGAGTGGTGGGAGTCCTTTTGCGGAAGTTGTGTTTGTTGAACCCCCTGTCGGGGTGGTTGCTTTACTCCAGGAGGAGGCCAGCATGTCTAGTGAATCATCTATTCGTTCTGTATTACCAAAATAAAAATAAAAACACTTTGTTTGAATGTGTTCATTCTTTTTTCTTAAATTTGGAATCATTGAATCTCAAGCGAAAACTAACTCATCAATATTTATTTTTTACTTGACCAATCTAGTGGGAAAATTGAATCACAAACCAGTTCAATACCACTTCTTTAAGGATAATTTCATGAGTTGAGTTGGTTATCATTTGATTACTTAACCAATATTTTTGGAGCTTTGATTATTTTTTAGACCAATCGCCCACATGATGACCAACATATTCTTCATTTCGTAGTTCATAGTTAAATTCAAATATTTGTACCCGTAAAAGTAGTGTGGATTTGAATAATGTATGTTCGAGTATGTCTACCGACATCGTCTCTGAATCCACAATATATAAAACTTGAAAAACATTAGGAAATCAGTTCATAGCAGCATAGCTTTATGGCACTGCTCGAGTTCATGTTACATGATTCTTGGTTACCACTCATACATACAATTAAAGTTAACATAATCAAAACATGAAGAACAAACATAGGGTTACACAAATTCAAACCTAAAAGTTCACAATTCCTATTCCTATTCCTATTCTATATGTAACAACCCTTCTGATATCTGCTTCTATGGTTTGAATCCCCATGTTATATGATGCACACTAAACACTAGTTCCCCTAGCTAAAGGATTCTCACACTCAGTTCTATTGTCAATGCAACGGATCAACAATGTGTTGGTAAGATTATTGCAAAAGAGGGCGTTAGTATTGACGGAATAATATGATATAACATTAATATTAAAATAACCATGTCGTAGATCGAACTCACTGCCTTAGAAACAAATTCGCCCCAACTGATGTAGTTACTGCTATAAGCAGATTATCCCCGAGATTAGGACGGTCACTCCGACAATTTGTATACCTAAATTTCAAAATATACAACCTAAATTTCGAAATAGAATCCGGTGGCACTGCTCTTCTCTTTGGAAAATGGAAAAAACTCAGCAGGAATTTTTCTTTTAAAACTAGAGTGTAAGAAACTTGTTCCGTATATCAATGGAATGAAAACTATTTTTATTTATAGTGAAAACGCAAGGGTGCTTTCGTCCAACAGATAAAATCTTCATTAAATTAGATAATAAAATCAGTTTTAAAGACAATGTAACAGCTGTAGATCCCATTTTTATCCGGGTTGAGCCCATTACATCCAATTAAAACCAATACAACCCAAACCCAATGGCCCAATACACTACCCAAATCTGGTAACTAATTAATACCTAAAATACCCAAAAATATCAAAAAAACAACCAAACCCTAACTAAACTAAACCCTAGCCACCATTTGCATCTGCCGCCGCCGACCATTCCATTCCCCATTGTGCGTGGCCGCCATGCGCAACTCTTCCCTTGCCGCGCCGCGTGGCTGCCACTCGTCACACCACCGATCAACTATTGCTTCGTCACCCTCAACCGCCCAAAGCCGCCATTCAGATCTGCACAAATCAAAAGGCAAAATTTCAAATCTGGAAATTTAGATATTAGGTTGCATGTTTTTTATGTATATGTTTCGGGTATAAAACCCAGAAAATGCAATGTAAAACAGAGGAGGATTTTGGGAGAGTTCGAATAAGAAATAAAAAAGGGAGCCTTTTAGTTCAAATAAGAAATCGAAAGCAAAAAATACAAAATAGGAACCGAATCAAAAAGGTAAAAAAAATATATAAAACATTTTCTAGAATCCGGCATTAGGGTAAAAAGCGTATATTTTCTAGAAACTTTTTAATCGATTTTTAAATTAAAAATAGTTTTTTCGGTTATCATGAAAAACGTATCTCGAACGTAAGATGTGCCGCTTTTCGTTAACTTCTATCGAAAATATCATTTTATTTCTAAACTACGATTTTTAAAATAGGTTCCTTTATTCAAAATATAACAAGAAATTATGCCCCGTGTGTTGGGGTGTAAATTTCTTTCGAACAAAATAATTTTTGAAATATTTCAACGGGATCACAATTTTTAAATTAAATTCGAATTACTAATTTCCCTCGTTTAGACAATAAATAATCGACTAGGTACCAATTTTGGGCGTTGTAGGGGTGCTCACCCTTCCTTACACGTAGCCGACTCCCGAACCTATTTTTCTGGTTTTCGCAGACCAAAACTTGTTGTTTTAATAAAATGACAAAAATAGGTTTTATTAAAATAACTTGGTTTCCAGGCGATCCAATCTCACCTAACTAAAAAGATTGGTGGCGACTCCACTCCAAACCAAAATATTTTTCGTAAGAACGCGTCAAGGACCCAGACCTCGGGGCAGGGCCGTTGTTACAGCTTGGTGACTCTACTGGGGACAACTTTTTTTGAGAGTCGAGCCACTTGTCGATTATTTTTTGTCTTAATTGAGTGGAAACTATAAATTCGATTTAATTTATTATATGATCCCTTTTCTGTCAAATTTTTTACAAAAAAGGGTTTTTTTTTAATTTTCCCTGATTTTTTACATATCATGAGCTCTGCGCCCGAGCTCCGTCCCTTTTATGTGGGAGTGAGAAGCTACGCCTACGTGAGGTATCGCCTCCGTGTAGGATAATGGATCGCTTCTGGGATGCATCTGTACATTTTGTCTTCGTGAGATATTCATCTCCGTGCAGGCTTAGGGAAATGTATCATCTCGAATCGATGTCCTAGTGACAGTTCGGGTACCGTTACTTTTGAACCAAGCCACATGTAATGAACCATAAGAGCCTACCTTGTTAAGAGCCATACTGAATCTCTGCTCGTTTAGAGAGTCGCCCAATAGGTGCATGGCAGAGAGAGTTAGAGGGTTTCTTTAATTCATTTCAATTATGCTCTTTAATTTTAGTATTATTTATCTTCTCGCAATAAAGCATATACTAGCTATCATGCCGATATTTTATGTGGGTAAAAAGCATGGTGGGGTAGGATTGCTTTTATTCGAATGAAGCATGTCTACTTATAGGTTCTATACCTTTTATTTTTTGCGATATATTATCATCATTGATTATCCTATTCGTACTAACTTGCTTTATTTTGTTTTTGCATCGCATAAGCATCTCATTTTGTATGCATTTGCATCACATCATAATCATTTCTTGTTCGAGCTTCTGATGTCGATAGAACTGCGATCGCAGTGTTTTTAGGGCATATGATCCAGCCGAGTCAACATTGGTTTTTCACCAGAAGCAAAGCTAAAAAATGGATAGCCGTTTGAAAAAGGTCGAAAAAACATGCAAAGATATAAAGAATGTCGTGGAGCAGAACCTGGAAAAAACACAACAAGCAATTCGCGACTACATCTCACAGTCACAAGAGGATCTATTGGCCAAGATAGCTGCAATGTTGGCAGGCAAAGATTCTGAAAGGGGAAAAGGATTGGTCATAGACCCTGATGCTCTACAAAAATTAAAAAATCCTTGCGACAAGACATCTCTGCAAGCGCCAGCTTCAGTTAGAAAGCAACAAGGTCCTCAGGCTCGATCTTCATCGCATAGAAGAACTAAATAGCGCTCTGTCGCAGATCCAACGAGGTAGGTAAGCTGAAGGTCGAACTACTCAAGCAGCTAGAAGATTGGTGCCAGTGGTTTAAGGAAAAATTTAAAAGTTGTAGAAGGGGCAAATGAAGTATGTGAAATGGACGTAAGTAAATTAAGCTTGGTTCGTATTCTAGTGTTACCGCAAAAGTTTAAAATTCTAGACTTTGAGAAGTTCGATGGAATAAACTCTCCGTCTGCTCACCTTACCATGTTTTATCGAAAAATGACGGGGCATATCGATAACGATCAAATTTTAATTGCTTTCAGGACAATCCATATGGGTCTGCCGCTAGGTGGTACAATCAGCTTAGCTGGGACGAGATATAATCATGGAAGGATCTGGCTAAAGCCTTCACGAAATAGTACAGACATTGATTCAGACCTCCTAACATTGCAAAACATGAAGAAGAGGCCCAACGAGAGCTTTAGGCAGTATGTACAAAGATAGAGCGATGTTGCAACGCAAGTACAACCGCCTCTACTTGAAAGGGAGATAATGCCTACTTTTGTTAGAACCTTAGAAGATCCATTCCTGAAGTATATGCTGGGAAATACAACCCAGAACTTCAAAGACCTTGTGACATTAGGTGAGCTCGTTGAAGAAACCATCAGACATGGGGAAATCATAGATTTTAGCCGTGTGGTCATCAAAGGAGGAAGGGGATCAGAGGTTCATACGGTGGGGTCTTACTGTCCAATCAACCTCAGTTCTTGCACCAATCAAGCTATTTGTACTCACGTCGACCTACTCCTCAGAAAGTTGTTTACCTAATCCCGGTAACTTATAAAGAGTTACTTCTAACACTTGTTAAGAAGAACTTGTTAGCCCTCGTTCAGTCTAAACCGAAAGAACCTCCTTACCCAGAAGGCTATGACGTTAATGTTGTGTGTGATTATCATCTGGGAAGTACGAGCCATACTACCGAGAATTATGAAGCCCTGAGAAACAAGGTGCAGAATCTGATTGAAAATGGTACTTTGAAATTTAATGGCGAAGTCCCCGACATGAACTGACGAGGGGATAATGTTGGATCTCATTTTGAGTAATGCATGAACAAACCTTTTGCCTAGACCCAAAGGCAAGATGAAATATTTTGTAAGGGCATATGTCCGTTTGTTATTAATAAAGGATGCGTTTCTACAAATTTTCTTAAAATTCAACTTATTCATATGTCATGATTTTTCCATACATATATATATATATGGATATAGGGGGCCCTCTATTTTTGAGATATCACATCTTTGAAAGAATAAATAATCTTTACTCATTCATATAAGCATCTTGCATAATTAACAAACAAAAGATTTCTTGCATTACTCTTTATAGAGATTTAAAGTACAGGGACCTAAGGCAAGTGTATGCTCAGAACAAAAGCTTGAAGCCTTCGAAGGTATCCAAAAATATATAAGCCCGAGAATAAACGGGGCATCAGAGCTCTAATCAATGATGAATTCGATCTCTCTCGAAAAGAAGAAAAGAGATCATTACGCTTAAAAGCTCAAAAATTCCAATTCAAAATGAGAACAACAAAATTTAGGGGCCAAACTTTTGATGGGGCAAATTTTGAACGAGAATGAAATCAGAAGATTAAGCTGAGCCAGAAGAAGAGGACTTCTGCAAGTATTCTATGCATCTTCATTCATCTTGAGGGCATACATGAAAGCGTATGCATCATTGCATCATCAAACATGTTCATATATCATCCATTTTGTCATTAGGCATACATAACTTGAAGATTTTGACAAGAATTTTATGCACCTTTGCATCATCACAAAAGCATCCACATGCATGTCATTTGCATAAATACATTATCGAAAAATAACTTTGCACTTTTTACTCAAAAGAGTTTCTTAAATTCGTCCTTCCTCAATGAAACTTTTTCTCAAACTAAGAATTTCTTAATTTCATCATTTTTCAAGGACACTTTCTCTCAAACTAAGAATTTCTTAAGGACGTTTTTTTCTCAAAACGAGAATTTCTCAATTTCATCATTTCTTACGGACGTTTTTCTCAAAATATGAGTTTCTTAACTTTGTCCTTTCATAAGGACATTTCGATAAAAATGGAAATTTCTTAATTCCATCATTTCTTAAGGACATTTTTCTCAAAACATGAGTTTCTTAACTCTGTCCTTCTATAAGGACATTTTTGTCAAGAACAAGAATTTCTTAATTTCATCCTTTCTTAAGGATGTTTTCTCAAACAAGAGTTTCTTAACTTCGTCCTTTCATAAGGACATTTTTCTCAAATCGGAATTTTTTTAATTCCATCCTTTTGTAAGGATATTGCTTGGTGCTGGTTTACCTTTTGGTATGTTGCTTCGATGAGAAGTTAGGAAGCATACCTATAGATTCCCTTTTGATGCATGAAGCATTGTTGTGTTGTTAGAATTGTGATGCTAGTTAGCTTGTGATATGTTTGGCATGTTGGTATTGTGTTTTAAGCATGTTGGTTTGGTTTGAGTGTGCTTTCGGGATGAAAAATCAACCAAATGTGACATTACAAGCCCAGGCGTACCGATACACGGGGGACCGTATCAGTACAGCTAAGCAATTTTAGGCTTGTGGGATCGGTATAGGCCTTGTGCGTTTCGATACGCCTAGGCAAATTTGGCTAGGTGTACCGATACAGGTATGGGCATTTCGGTACGAGTTTTGGCCTTTGGAATTCATTTTTTCAACTCGAACCAGCGTATCGAAACATCTGAGGAGTCGTATCGGTACGGTCTATAACATTTCAAAAGTTAGGTAATTCAGTTAGGCGTATTGATACGGTATGGTAGTGTACCGAAACGGGGTATTTCAAACCGTATCGGTACGGGCTTACCCGTATCAGTATGGATGACCGTTTATTTTGTTAATGTCACTTTGGGCAGTTTTGTCATCTTTACATTTTAGTCCTTGTATCATGTCAATGCAATTGTATGTGTTAGAATGATCGGATTGAGCTGAAATCTGAGATGAAGGGTTGAAACCTGACTAATTAAAGGTTGGTAACTTAAAAGTGAGCTTTAATCCTAAAATTCTATGTATTTACATTTTGGTCCCTAAATCTTAAATGTGATCAATTAATGTCAAATTGATGCCCGATTGAGTTCGGGTTGCACCTAATGTCTGCATTAACATGTAGGGTTAATACTTGGCATCTAGATAAGATAAAAGAAAAAAAGGATCGAGTTTCATTGTATCTTTTCGGTTTGCTACGGCAAACCTAATGTAGCCTTCTCGGTTCGGTTGGGCGACTAGGCCAGGTCAAGGGGGTTACACAACCTAAACCCAATATTCAAACCCAATGGCCCAATACACTACCCAAATATGGTAACTAATTAATACCTAAAATACCCAAAAATATCAAAAAAAATAACCAAACCCTAATTACCCTAACTGAACTAAACCCTAGCCACCATTTCCATCTGTCGACGCCGACCATTCCACTCCTCATTGCGCGTGGCCGCCACGCGTGGCTCTTCCATTTCCCCGTGGCCACCATGCGTCACACCACCGATCAACTATTGCTTCGTCACCCTCTACCGCCCAAAGCCGCCATTCAGATCTACACAAATCAAAAGGCAAAATTTCAGATATGAAAAACCCAGAAAATGCAATGTAAAACAAAAAATTTTAGAGATTAGGTTGCATATTTTTTATGTATATGTTTCTGGTATAAAACCCAGAAAATGCAATGTAAAACAGAAAAGGATTTTGGGAGAGTTCGAATAAGAAATAAAAAAGAGAGCATTTTCAGTTCAAATAAAAAATAGAAAGCAAAAAATACAAAAAAGGAATCGAATCAAAAAGGTAAAAAAGATATATAAAACCTTTCAGTTTTCTTTAGATCTAGGAAAAAAAAGGGAGAGTTTTAGGAAAGACTAACCTTGAATTTGGCATTAGGGTAAAAAACCAAACCAAATGGTCTATTTACATGAACTTCGGCCACCGCGAACGGCAGTCGCCGTCACAGACGGACGGCGGTCGACACTGCTACCCCTGGCGACCCTAGACTCCGGCAGAGGGGAGTTGAGAGAAAGCTGAGAGAGTTTTTTTGAATTTTTTTTATATCCAAGCACAAATGGTTTTTTTTACATCTATTTAAAGGGGATTCAAAACGACGTCGTTTTAAACCCCTATGACCCGCATTCAAACCCGACCCGGCCTAGAGGATCCGCGTGTTTTCGTTCAATGGGGAAATTGCACGTACAATCATTCTTTTTCGTATCCTTTGCATTTTCGCCATTCAATTATTGCTTTCTTTCATTTTGGTCACTATTTTCTGCCATTTATTAATATTACACATGTGTTATTATTATGTATATTATTTTAATATAGTATCTAATAATATATATAAGTAAAATTTCCTAATATATATCCAACGTGTATATAAAGTACTATACATGTGAACTATGCATATATAGTATTATATGTAAAGTTAATTGATTTGTTTTTATACGTATATACATATATATATAAAGTAAGTATATATAGCATATATATATAATTTATTATGTATAGTATTTATAATTGTAGCCATTATATATTATTATAATTATTAGTTTTAACACTTTGTACGTAAGTATGTTATATATTATTATCATTATTATTATATATTATTATTACAAGTTTATTATTATATATTATTATTACATTTTATTATTATTATTGTTATTATTCTTTATTATTATTACATATAATAATAATATTATTATCAGCAATTATTATTATAAATATATTACTATATAGTATATTATATTATTAATACTACTATTATTTTTATACATATATACGATTTTATACGATTACCTTTATTATTATCAATATGATTATTTACATAATATTTACGATTCAATATATATTCGTATATTTTCTAGAAACTTTTTAATCGATCTTTAAATTAAAAATAGTTTTTGGGGTTTATTGTGAAAAACGTATCTCGAACGTAAGAGGTGCCGCTTTCCGTTAACTTCTATCGAAAATATCATTTTATTTCTAAACTACGATTTTTAAAATAGGTTCCTTTATTCGGAATCTAACAAGAAATTATGCCACGGGTGTTGGGGGTGTAAATTTCTTTCTAACAAAATAATTTCTGAAATATTTCAACGGGATCACAATTTTTAAATTAAATTGGAATTATTAATTTCCCTTGTTTAGACAATAAATAATCAACCAGATACCAATTTTGGGCGTTGTGGGGGTGCTCACCCTTCCCCACACGTAACTAACTCCCGAACCTATTTTTTTGATTTTCGCTGACCAAAACATGTTGTTTTAATAAAATGACAAAAATAGGTTTTTATTAAAATAACCGGTTTCCAGGCTATCCAATCTCACCTAACTAAAAAGATTGGCGGCGACTCCACTCCAAACCAAAATATTTTTCGTAAGAACGCGTCAAGCGCCCAGACCGCGGGGCAGGGCCGTTGTTACAACATCCATTTAATTTTTGATATCTGCTATTAATTACGTAATATCAGCACTGAATACAAGACTGAAAACAGTCCAGATTCATCTTTCAATCTGCTATATTATTTGCTGTTTTAATCTAACATTTAACAACTAATTACTATAGTTCAAAACTGTCAGTTAAAGCAATTATAGGATTATAGACAGACTATTCATGCAAATGTACAGTCTGTACATTCGATTACAACTGCTTAATTATAACATCTTGTAGTGAAAACATAACTGACCGTTAAACTATACACGTAATTTATATCTAGAAATTAACAAGTTGTTTAATAGTTTACAAAAGCTGAATTCAAAAAGTTTAAATAAATTCTTCCGAATTTCCTATAAAAAGATATAACGCGCGCGGACGTGTCAAAAACACGTGTTAACACAAACACGAGCAGAGCTGGATGGACGACGGTTGCAGCGCGCGCGTGCGGGGGCCTTGTCTATTAATCTTCAGCAATGGAGGCTATTAAGACCTCTATATAAACCAAGTCCAAGGTACTTTTCCACCCAATGTGGGATACTAGACTTGAGCATTATCCAACAATCCCCCACAAATGCGAAAGAATCTTTTAAAAATAAAGTAATAAAATTGAGTTTAAAAACGTGAGAAAAGCAATAGCGAGATTAGTTGCTTAAGCACTAGTGAACGTATCTGGAACTAGTACATAATGAAATAAGTAATTCTTCTCTTAGATAAGTGAACGAATCTAGAACTTTCTAAGATAGGGGTGAACTCATAACACACAACTAACCCCTTCATCCACCAAAATCCTCGATGTGTCAGAAAATACACAAATGTATAAATATACAAATGTAAACAAGTATAGTCATCTGACCTCATGATTCTAGTAAGTGTATTAGAAAAACAACCCAACATTTTTCATAGAAGGTGGCTAATCCTTCTCACTTACGTAGGTTATTTCATTAGGTTTATCTCCACATAAACCACTCAAATAAGAGCTATGAAATAATTAAAAGCTTTTCCCTTAAGCTCATCTTCTCAAAAGAATAGGCGAATTCTTCAAGTTCATTTATAAAATGAACCACCCAAACTCTGAGATAAAAATTCATTAAGAATAAAAACCCAACCTCTTTAATCGGTAAATTTAATAAGTTCTTCTCAATAGAACAAACCAAACTCTTGGGATTGAATTCATTAAGAGTTATAAAACTCATTATTTCCGACGACAAATTCATTCAGTTCTTCGCGATAGGACTACCCACTCAACACTGGGCTATGAACTTATTAAGAGTAGTTATTCAACCAAAGTCGGTAATTTCATTAATTCTTAAGAGTAATAAAACTCAAACTGGGCATGTACATTGTTCGTCATAGGGATATGTAGTAAAAAAATGTTAACTATGAGTACTCTTCATGGTTTCGTTTGACTACATTGAACTTAGATAACTAATTTGGGTATCCACCATAAATTACTCAACCAATGTGCTTAGACCCATCTCCCTCGACGAATCTTGAACCAATTTCCTACTTAACCTTTTGGTAAACGGATCAGTTAGGTTCCATTTCGACTTTACATACTTTAAAAAGTGTACTCTTGATGCGATCCTAATCAGCACCAACTTTATCCATGACTTGATCACATCATTGAAGATCCTCAAGGCTGATTCTAAGGGAATTCTTCCTTACTTCATTTTCTATTACCTTATTTATGATGTCATAAGCATGCATTTATATCTTAGGATATGCTTATCATGTGTTCTATTTATCATATCCTATTAATTTATTATTCATGCATAGCATATGACCTACATCCTTACTTAGTTATTTCTTATTTTCTATTATATGCATACTTATGTGTGTTTGCATCATTTGTAGGACATACCAGCCACATAAACAAAAAGGAGATTGAAGGGCAGCTCACCTAAAGCTCAATCAGCTCAAAACAAGCTCATTCTAGCTCATTCAATTTGATTCAGCTCATTCAAGCTCTATTCAGCTCTAATCAGCTCGAGACAGCTCAAAGGC
This sequence comes from Hibiscus mutabilis, assembly GCA_019671005.1. Lineage (NCBI taxonomy): Eukaryota > Viridiplantae > Streptophyta > Magnoliopsida > Malvales > Malvaceae > Hibiscus > Hibiscus mutabilis. Next base: position 5,244,959 of record CM033737.1, on the reverse strand, counting down.
ATTAAAGGGCAGCTCACTTAGCTCAATGGTAGCTCATGAAAGCTCAAGAAGCTCAAATAGAGGAGTGCAAGTTTGGTCAGCTCATTTGAGCTCAAGGCTAGCTCAACCAGCTCATCTTAGCTCGAACCAACTATGGCAGCTCAACACCCCGAGGGACATGTTCCCTCCTAAGAGACATGCCCCTTAACTTTGGAGGGAAACTAAAATGGCGCCAAAACAGCCTTGAAGGGAAAGATAATGGGTGACAAATCAACCTTGGAGGGAGGCACTATCACTATTCAGCCTAAATTGAAGAATCATGCATTTGTGAACCAATTTTTCCCTTAGCTGAATAATCACAAGCCCTTTCGGCTACACCCTTTTATTTCTTATAAATAGGAAAGCATTTTTTCATTTGTACACAACTCATACACAACTTTCTTTGAAGGTATTTATCTTTTGTGAGATTTTCTCTTAAACTTGTTCTTTTTAGAATTTTATCGGCTTATCAAGCTTTGCTTGTGGCGTCTCCTATCTTCCATCTATACTTCGGGTTCTTGGTTTTCTTATAACCAAAGGGTCCAAGTCCTATCTACCACTTAAAGTCATTCTCCTAAGAAACACGATTATACTCTTTAGTATAGTTTCTTTCTTTGAATTCTTTGAATACTACCACCCATTTCCATTTCACCATCTTTCTTTTTTCATTTCACCCACCATATCATACCCTTCACTTAACCATTTCCTTTCTTTCATCAATCCCTTTAAACACCAAGCTTCCGCAACCAACACTTCAACATCTTACCATCTTCATTTCATCAATAAAGCATTCGGATTACAATGCTTACTTGCATTCACGGTCGGGAACAATCAAATCTTCTTTCAACAACATCAATTGGAGAGTTGAACGTATCATTTGGTAATCAGAGCTTTTGGAAGAATCAAGTAAGCCCCTATCTTTTGTGATTTTCATTTTTGTGATAAAAAACAAAATCAGAATTTCTTCTCATCTTCTTAAGGAATTTGAATAGTACAAAAAACAAAAAATAACAAAGAATAGTAAACAAAAAGATGGAGAAGGCAAAGCAAAACAAGAAAATAACAAGCTTGAAGAAGACATCAAGATTGATTATTTCTCGATCGAGTTGTAAGTGAGTTTTGTGGTACGCTTGTTTTTACTTTCTTCTATTTTATTTGATTTCTATTATCCTACTCATTCATTTTTTTCTTTCATTTCTTTTCATTATTCCTTTCTTTTCTAGACTAACCTTATTGCAGCCCAGACGTCATATAGTTAAAGTTTGACAGGTCTTGAGTAAGTTCTTTCAAGAACTTAGGAAGAGAGAATCGAGCGAAAAAAGGCACGAGAGTTGTGAGAACAGAAGGGAAAGTAAAACTTAAATTCTCGAGAGTGAAACACGAGTGTTTGAGTGAAGTGTCATCAATTTCTTTTGGAGTGACAGTGAGGTTCTTGTGAGTGATATTTTGGTAAGGTCCTTACATCTCATTTCTTTATTACACTAACAATTCTTTCATATTTCCAATGGAGTACGAACTACAAAGGAAGAATGCATTTCACACTCGATGTCATGTAAATGGTAAAGTATGTTTTGTAATCATCGATGGTGGAAGTTGTACAAAAACTACCAACGCTTACATGGTAGAGAAATTAGGACTAAAGAAAATCGAGCATCCAAACCCCTATGAGTTGCAACGGTTAAACGACAGAGAATAATTAAAAGTCACGGAGCAAGTACTTGTGTCATTCTCAATTGGAAGGTACAAAGACGAAGTTTTGTGTGATGTTGTTTCCATGAATGCAAGTCACATCCTACTCGATCGACCTTGGAAATATGACGAGTGAGCAACACATGATGGTTTCACCAATCGTTACTCATTTGTACATGAATGAAAGAAGGTTACATTAGCACCTTTATTGCCAAATGAAGTGCTTCAAGGTCAAAACCATCTTAAGGAAAGTATTGAAGCTTTGATGGAGAAAATCAAGGAGAGTTTGAATGTAGAAGAGCCTTTTGAAGAAAAACAAACCGTTGGAGTTGAAAATGAGAGAGTTGAAAAGAATGAGTTTGGAGACGAAAAAAAGAAAAATAGATTTTACCAAACCCTTCTTTTTCTGTTCTTGAATTTTCATTGTTGCAGGATATTAATGAGATGACCTCAAAATACATTCCAAGAGTAATTCCAATCATGATAATGATCCAACAACATTCATGTTTTGATGAATCAATAATGTTTTCCATGGAGTACATCAAACACCAGCCACCATCCATGAGCATTGTTGGGTTTGTTTCCTTTACTCTTGTGAATCTGATTTTTCTTTTTACTAATCTGGTTGTGATTACAGGAAATGAAAGAAGAAGACATAAGTTCGAAAAGGAACTACACCGAAAGATACGAGGAAACAAAATAGAAGTTCGAGTACATGAAATTTCAAAAGTGATCATATTATTTGACACTGCTGCATTACTTGATCATTTTTAGAGATGTGCATGGAAAAAAGTTGATTCAAGACTATTTCAAATCAAGGACATACCTCTACAAGATGATGATCCAAGAAACATGACTTTTGGAGGACCAAAAGATGTGTTCCTTGACGAGACAAAAGTTGTGCCCCTTGAAGTTCTAAAAGACATGTATCTTGAAGATGCATATCTAAAAGTCGTGTATCTTGAAGATGGCTATTCAAAGAAGGTAATTCTTGAAAGTGACTATCCATTAATAAGGAAGAATGGGGATTCAACCATTCAAGCATCTCATTACTGTCATTTCAAACCAATTGACGATTTGAGGACAAATTACCTTAAATAAGGAGGATGGTGCGATCCTAAATAGCACCAACTTTATCCATGACTTGATCACATCATTGAAGATCCTCAAGGCTGATTCTAAGAGAGTTCTTCCTTACTTCATTTTCTATTACCATATTTATGATGTCATAAGCATGCATTTATATCTTAGGATACGCTTATCATATATTCCATTTATCATGTCCTATTAATTTATTATTCATGCATAGCATATGACCCACATCCTTACTTAGTTATTTCTTATTTTCTATTATATGCATACTTATGTGTGTTTGCATCATTTGTAGGACATACCAGCCACATAAACAAAGGGGAGATTGAAGGGCAGCTCACCTAAAGCTCAATCAGCTCAAAATAAGCTCATTCTATTCGATTCAGCTCATTCAAGCTCCATTCAGCTCCAATCAGCTCGAGACAGCTTCAAGGCATTAAATGGAAACTCACCTAGCTCAAGGGTAGCTCATAGAAAGCTCAAATAAAGGAGTGCAAGTTTGGTCAGCTCAAACCATTTCAATTCAGCTCAAGGCTAGCTCGACTAGTTCATCTCAGCTTGAACCAACATGGCAGCTCAACACCCCAAGGGACATGTTCCCTCCCAAGGGACATGCCCCTAACTTTGGAGGGAAACTAAAATGGCGCCAAAACAACCTTAGAGGGAAGGAAAATGGGTCACAAATCAGCCTTGGAGGGAGGCACTATAACTATTCGGCCTAAATTGAAGAATCATGCCTTTGTGAACCAATTTTTGCCCTTAGCCAAATAATCACAAGCCCTTTTGGCTACACCCGTTCATTTCCTATAAATAGGAAAGCATTTTGTCATTTGTACACAAGTCATACACAACTTTCTTTGAATATATTTATCCTTTGTGAGGTTTTCTCTGAAACTTGTTCTTTTTAGAACTTTATCGACTTATCAAGCTTTGCTTGTAGCGTCTCCTATCTTCCATCTATACTTTGGCTTCTTGGTTTTCTTATAACCAAAGGGTCCAAGTCCTATCTACCACCCTCAAAGTCATTCTCCTAAGAAATGATATTATACTCTTTAGTATAGTTTCTTTCTTTGAATCCTTTGAATACTACCACCCATTTCTATTCAATTTCACTATTTTTCTTTTCCATTTCACCCATCATATCATACCCTTCACTTAACCATTTCCTTTCTTTCATCTATTCCCTTAAACACCAAGCTTCCGCAACCAACACTTCAACATCTTACCATCTTCATTTCATCAACAAAGTATTCGGATTACAAGGCTTACTTGCATTCACGGTTATGAATAATCAAAGCTTCTCTCAACAACATCAATTAGAGAGTTGGAACGTATCAACTATGTTCCTTATTAAATGTTTCACTGATTCATATCTTATACAAATATGTCTCTTCTTACCATTGTAATCTTGGCTTTTAAGACATACATATTGTTGTTCGTGAATTACACAATAAGGATACCAAAGAAGTCAGTTTTTCCCAACAATGGAAATAAATTTCTAAGCCACTCGACTTCTTGCTTAACAAGGTTAAGAACGATAAATTATAACTTCAAGGTAGTGCGAGCGATACAAGTCTGCTTATAGACCTTTAAGAAATTGCTGCACCATCTAAGTTAAAGACATACCCACTAGTGGAGCTTACTTCATCATTATCGGTAACTCAATTGACGTCACAAAATCCCTCTAAACTAAAGGAAAGCCAACAAACTTGAGTTGCCAATATATAGTACCTTTAAGATATTACAATAAGCATTTTGAGTGTAATCCAGTTCTCATCACTAGGTTTATAAGTATATCTACTTAACCTACTCACTGCATAGGCAATATCAGGCCGAGTATAGTTTATTAAGAACATAAGGCTTCCTTAGCATTCTCAACCATGAAAACACTAATTCCTTTATTCTTAAAGAGATGTAATCTAGAGTCATAAGGGGTTTTAAACAGGGATAACATCAACACTGTCAAATTTATTTAACACCTTCTCAAAAATAGAGTATTTTTCTAAAGAAAAACCTTTTTCTATTTTTAGGTACCCTTAACTCCTAATATCACTTCATCTATTTCAAGTGTGATTCGATATTTAGTAATTCTAACATCAATTAAACTTTATAGCTTCTCTAAAAGTCTTTGAATCCCCATATATTAGGCTATAGGTTCAGTTATAAGTCAAAATCACTTATTTTTGTAAGAAATGATGTTTTATAAAATCTGGTCTAAAAGTAGTAGCTACCTTTTATCTTTAACTTCTTCTAGACTCTAATTCAACTCTAGAGAATCCTTGTCAGGATTACTAGAAGCAAAGGCATGATTGTCTTGGTGTGCTACAACTCTTAATCTAGACTTTTTAGAGGAAACGAGTCTTCACAACAATCCTAGATTCACAAATTTGAGAAATTATGTAAAGACATGAACCAATATGGAACTATATGTAGCATACCCTACAAACACTGCATCAACGATTTTAGGTTCGATGGAGGCTTTCTTAAAGTCAGGCTGAACCACTTTTGCCAGACACCCCCACACTTTCAGCTATTGTAAATATGTTGCAGAATTCGTATGGAGTATAGTCTAATTTTATGAGGTACTCGTTTTAATACATGATTAACCAAGAGAATGACTTTCCCCTCATGACTTAAGAGTTCATTATCTCTTCTAAAGTTTTATTTTTCCTTCTTAATATTTTATACAGAAAAAATTTGAACGGAGGTTTATCGATCTATGCCATTCTTCTCACTCACCTCTTTAAGAAAATTAGACCATATCTACAACCTCTACTGAATCTAACACGTTTTATTCTCCTATCTAGCTGATACTCAACTTCTGTCTTAAGAGAGAAGTTCTCAGTTTCATCTTTAGTCTAAGGAGATAAACCTTTGTATATCTAGAAAAAAGCATTTACAAAGGTGATGTATCAGTGGTTTCCTTCCTTACTCTCACAATTTCTAAAGTTTGCTAGATCATAATGTATAAAGGAGTTTATATCTAAGTTTAGAAACTATCTTTAAGAAGGTTTAGTATGCTTAGCTTCTATACAAAACTCATATTTGTTAAAGCTATTATTTTCTAGATTAGTTATTATTTTAAGTCACATGCCCTAATCTAACATGCCATACCACAAATGTTTTTAACTTCATATGTCAAAGACTGATTTCTTATTTTACTCAATCATACTAGAGTAATGACATATTAAAGATATTTCATCTTTTCCTTAAAGAGAATTTTACAAGGAGATTTCAATACACTCCTTTCTGTAGACAATTCTTTTCTTCCTTCTTAATCCTCTTATGAAGAGTATGATTCAAAAAATTAATGGCTACACCAAAGTTTTATTAAATTCTCTTTATATTAGCTTAAAGAGACTACAAACATTCATCTATTATGACTCAGAAGAATCTTTCTTGGAAAGATTATTTATTTATTATCATTCTAACTTCTGCACTAAGTTAGAAAATGTTATTTAGTCATAGTATTTTATAAATTGGAATAATGAGCATAGTAATGCACCATGTAGGTTTTAGGAAAGAGAGGTAGTGCATGAAACACACTTAAATATCAAGCCTTTCATTGAACCAATTCTAGACATGCATTTTTTTTTAAAACTATCTCACTTCTTTCCAATTAGTCACATATGAATATTTTTCTTATTTAGATCTCTTTAAAACTTATGCTTAATATTTTTACTTTTAACAGTGTTTTATTAAGCATACACATGATGAGGTTTTCTACTTAAAAAGGTTATCTAACCTTAAAGTACAACCTAGTCTAAAACATGCTTACTGAGTTTACAGACTAGCTTAAAGGCTAAGCATAAATTCATGTATTAAAAGCACGAATTAATAGACATTAAGTCTAAGTAATCTAACCCCATAGGTTGAACCATAGTTCCTAGATAAGGATATTGCAGATTTTTCCCTTCCAGCATCATCAGCTTCGAACTTCTCCAAAATTTACAACCATCCTTTTTCCTTAATAAACTTCTCAAAAGTAATTATTAGTATGACAAAAGAGTTGCAATATAGTTATTCCTTTAGTTATCATGAGTAAAATAATTTTACCCCACATGTCGATTATCACAAAGGCTAACATTTAAATGTTATAAAAATATTGCAACTTTATGATAAAATACTAATTAGCATACATGATTTATATTTCATATAATGTCTATGTTTACAAATTCTTGAAAATCATTTTAGAAAATATCGAAAAGTAGTCCTATATAAATAGGCATTTCAACCACTTTTAATTGTATTGATATTTTTTAATAATTGAAATATAATTTAATTTTAATAAAAGCAAATAAATTTCTTTTGCTATTATTATTAGCATTGTAACATACATCATTTACTCAACTTTTACAAAATTTTATAAAACGATTTCAACAATGCTTTAATATCCAATTATAGCTTACTGAATACATTGCCTTTGAAATTTTAATGTTCTTAATCGCATAATAAGAACTAAGCAGCCAAAAGCCATAATATTCAAAAATTAGTAATAATAATTACCAAAATCAATACATGTTATAAAACATGCCTTTATACCATCCCATCATTAATATGGTTTTAAACCACTAAAGGCTATCAAAGGTGTAACATATTTTATAGGAAATTAAATTTCAAACTCATCGTATTCTTAGTTTGATACGTTAAAGCCTTCCAATTAAAATATTTTAATAAACATTTCCACATAAAACGTTTTAACTTAAAATTTAGCATGCAAACGTTTAAGAATCAATAATCAGTTTAAATCGCTCATAATACTGACCTTTCTTTTATTCGTACCACTTTGAAGTTTCGTCTGCATTTTTCCTTTCAAGTACAACCTCATGTAAAACCGTTAAAATTCGACTTTGATAGGTTAATTATTTACTTTTGTAGTATAATCTATTTCTAAATTATTGGTAAGATTACTGCAAAACAGGGCATTAATATTGACAAGATGAATAATATGAAATAACATTAATATTAAAATAACTGTATCGTAGATCGAATCCACTGCCTTAGAAACAGATTTGCCCCAACTGGTGTAGTTGCTGCTATAGGCGGATTGTCCCTCGAGGTTAACACGGTCGCTCCGACAATTTGTACACCCAAATTTTATAGTGAAATCTGGTAGTACTGCTCTTCACTTTGGAAAATGGAAAGAACTCAGCATGAATTTTTTTAAGCTAGAGTGTAAGAAACTTGTTCCGTATATCGAAGGAAAGAAAATTGTTCTTATTTATAGTGAAAATCGCAGGGGTGTTTTCGTCCAACAGATAAAATCTTTATTAAATCGAATAATAAAATTAGTTTTAAAGACAATGTAACAACCATTTAATTTCTGATATCTGCTATTAATTACGTAATATCAGCACTGAAAACAGGACTGAAAACAATCCATATTCATCTTTCAATCTGTTGAGTTATTTGTTGTTTTAATCTGACATTTAACAGTTAATTACTACAGTTCAAAACTGTCAGTTAAAGCAATTATAGGATTACAGACAAATTGTTCATTCGAATGTACAGTCTGTACATTCGATTATAGCTACTTAATTATCACATCCTGTAGTGAAAACATAATTAACCGTTAAACTATACACGTAATTTATATCTAGAAATTAACAAGCTGTTTAATAGTTTACAATAGTTGAGCTCAAAAAGTTTAAAGAAATTCTTTCGAATTTTCTATAAAAAATAGAACACGTACGGACACGAGTTAGTCGGACAGACAGCAGCGGCGTGCACGTGCGGGAGCCTTGTCTACTAATCTTAAACAAGTGTGGCTATTAAGACCTCTATATAAACCAAGCCCAAAGTACTTTCCCATCCAATGTGGGATACTTGACTTGAGCATTATCCAACACAATGTACAACAGCTATCTATTTCACATTCAGACGACCCGCTTTTGGTTTTCGGATTTTAACAATCGGAGGTTGGTTTTTCGAAGAGCAAACAATGCATTTTTCTTCATGTATGGGCAGAGTGTGTTGAGGGTAACCTTGAATGGTTATGCTCGCCTTCGTACGTGACGATCAACATTGAAGGGTCTTCGAGACATCTCTCGACATGCTTCCTTGCTGGGCAACCTCTCACACTGCTGCACTTATAGTATCCCCTGCATCGCAAAAGCTTGTTCGTTAACGGATTCATTTCGATGACGGATTACGAAACATCAAGGGAATCATTTAATAGCATTATAGCTGCAAAAGAACACGTTTCTTCAAACTTTCCAACAGCCAACGTTACCACACATGCATATGTAATAAGAAACAAATTTAATGAATCAAAATGAACGATATATCTTTTACAGAAACTCTACGTTACTTGGACTTCTCATTTTTCTTTTAAAGTGTTTGCATTTAGCAATTGTTTTGAGTGACGGATAACATAGTCGAAACTCGAAACTAGTTGCCACGACATCCAATTGAAGGATTGAGAGGGTTACCTAGGGTGTGGAGAACCCTTAATTGGCTTTTGGCCATATTTCCTCCATGAATATTCATCAGGAGGAATATCAGCAGTTTTGTTACTAATAGCAGGCACTTTAATAGACCTCTTAATCCTCAGTTTCCTACAAACAGCAAACAGAAATGATAAGCAATTAGTGCTAACGAACAACACTTAATTAAACTCAAACACATGGAATTAGAGATCAAAATCTGACCTCCTCTTTGAACAATGGCATTTACCACTTGTACCACATTTCATACTGCCATCTTGTCCCTTACCTGAACACCTCCTCCTCGATTGTTGAGAGGTTTGATCGAAACGGGGTGGCATACTGATTAAATGGAACGAATTCGCATCCAAATTCACAGCACTACCATCCAAACTCAAAGATGAAACAAATGATCTGGTTGACATGGTTGGTGTGCAACTAGATCCATCAAATTTAAGGTTTATGCCACTGTTACTCTTTGCAAGCACCATATCTGCATGATATTTCATTTGCTGTTGTTGCTGAAATTGCAGCCTCTGCATCTGTTGCTGCTGCAGCTGATGATGATGAACAAAGCTGAAATCTTGTGAAGGGTTCTGAATCTGATCAAAGAACACCTTGTTGGCCATCTGCAAGTGCTTTCTGGGATCAAATTCAGGGGTTTGTTTTCCAAACAGGTTTGAAGGGTACGCTTGAAGGGGTTTCGGTGATACAACTGTTCTGCAATTGGGACTATCCAGGAAAATTTTCTGAGGAAAACTCGATCCAAACATCTTCGACTTTCGTACTCTTGAATGACTCAAATCATTGTTGAGAAGAGAAACTACTTTTTTGAACTTAAACACAGCTTCACCAGTTTCCCCCATTAAGTTGCTGTGCTGAAGTTGATCCTTTGGCAAAGAGAACAGATTAAGAACTCTGTTACAGCTCTCAATAGCTTCCTTGTTTGCTTGTTCAACTTTCTCCATGCTCAAACCTCAAGAAAAAACAAATGAAACCCAGATTTCTAAACTAACTTAAAAACCAAATGAACAAAACATTTCAAATGATTGAACACCAAAACGTTGCCCAAGACCAAGCCTTGGAAACTGGGCACTAGTTTACTACTCAAAACTGAAAATTTTTGAAGCAAAAGTAAAGAAGATTGAGAATTCAAATCTGGGTAACGAAATAAAAACAAAAGGAAGTTGAAGCAAACAAACGAACGGAGAACTTGAAGAAAATAAAGCTGAAATGACAAAACCTTGTTAAAGATTTGAACATAAGAGAGAAGGGGGAAACAAGGAGTAATTGAAAAGCGTGAAAGGGGACTTTTGAGGATTTTTTTTGCTGAGAGTTTAGAGATCGAGTCGAGTCGAGTCAAATTTTTTTGAATTATTTGAATTGAATCGCTATATTTTACAACTTAAATTTTATTTAAAAATTTTTCGATTCGAGTCGAGTTTTTGAGTTTCTATACAAATTTAATTATAATTATTTACCATGTTATAGTATAATTTGATTTCAATTTAAACGATTTTCTCTAATCCTATATGATATGCATATATATTTTCTCATACGTGGAAAAAATTTCTTAAATTTTTTTATCGTTATATAAATATAAGGAAAATTGAGAGACTCAACTCGAACTTCAAAATCAATTCACTAATTACTAAAAATTTTGAGTTATTTGAATTTCTATTTTATAACTCAAATTTTATTTGAAATTATTTCGAGTCGAGTTTATAAAATTTTGAGTCGATTCAATACAAGTCAAGTTTTTTCACCTCGAGTCAAGTCGAAAATTTCAGTTTTTTCGAGTCGAGTTTTGCTCACCCCTAGCTGAGACTTTTTTAAATCAAGGTAATTTACATTTTAGATCACTAAACTTAACTCTTACCTTCATTTCATCACAAACCTTTAATTTAATCAAATCACACCATTCAATTTTTATTGTTAATAAACTAAGTCACTTATATTAATATTTCTAAATAATTCCAAATAAAAAATTGAAATTAAAAATTTTACGTAACATACTTTTCACATATCTTTATCGAATAATGTTTAATTGATCATTTTAATAAAGTTTATGTAAGAATTTTTTGAAAAATCTTATTTTACTAAGTTCAAAGGAAAAATAATTAAGTTTCTATAAATCATAACAAAAATATTTAAATTACCAATGTTTTGTGAAAAATATGTTAAATAAAAGTGTTAATTTCAGTTTTTCCATTAGAATGATTTAACGGTATCAATATAAGTGACTTAATTTATAAATAATAAAAACTGATTGATATAATTTAATTAAATTAAATATTTGTGATGTAAATGAAAATAAGTGTTAAGTTCAATGATCTAATATGCAAATTACTCTTAAAATCACCACAAAGGAAACAAAGCAGTATTAAAAGGCCACGTGTACCGAGAATGTTGACGAGGTAGGGAATTATTATCCGGTAGTGCGTAATGTGGGGTCCACTAGGAAGACCTACTTGACTGACAAAGATTCTCTTTCTTTCTTTCTTTCGGATTTATATTATAATTATATAATTTTATTTGTTTTTTTATTTAATAATAATATTATTATTACAACAATTAAAGTCAAGAATTCATTTATATTTTATTCATAAATTATGCATAGAATATTAAGGGTTTTATATCTAAATTGATTAATATCATATTTAAATATTTAAAATATAAAACCCAACCAATATTTTAGTGGAAAAATGAAAACACGAATTCAAATTATTTGTCTACAATATGTATGTCTATTGTCAAATGGTTAAAATTATATATTAACATATATTACCTTGTAATCACTTTTAAACTATTTAAAATATATATAAAATATAATTTTTAATTGTCTTATTTGAAAATTATTTTATAATTTATAAAACAATATTTCTTAGTAAAATCTCAAGATTGTAGCATAAAAAGAATTGAAAAAAGAATATGAGATGACATACATCTACCCCATTGACTATTGAGTGACCCCATCAATACCTCAAAGGGTTGATATAATAATATAATATTTTTTGTGGATTTACATTATATTTTTGTCCAATTAAATTCCATTTAGTTGGAAACCTATACACCCTCTCATGATATCACACTAAGCAAAGACAAAAAGAGAGGATAATTAGCCCACTCTTTTTTTTTTAAAGTTAAAACCCAACTTTATAAAGCAATGATAGTTTTAATATAACACAAATATCTTAGGTTTAATATACGAGATTGCTCATCTCGTCTTTTTAACTATAAGATGGATGATTTTAGGTAAAAGTTATAGATTAAAGGTTTAATTTTGATTGAAATGGAGTATATTTCATGATCAATGATTCTATTTTTAATAAAAACATTTGTAATCAAAAGGTTGATTACTATTATCGACAAAACGTTTATTTTTAAGTTTTTTTTTTTAAAGAAAAAGAGAGAGAGAGGAAGAAAGAAACCAGCATGCACCCAACTTTGACTTTGGTGGCGTGTTGATTATTAGTTTTCAAAAGAGAATCTGCAAGCGATAATGTATTTTCTTTTGATTAATACAGAGTTGAAATCTATTAGACTTAAATCACTAAAGATTAATGATGAAATGGCAAAGAAATCTATGAAAGAAAATGACCATTATCGCTGGTTCTAATCCTTTGATCAGATTGCCTTGATGAACCAGAGTGCATTTCGGATATTCGAATTTATGATTTGATTTAAGTAATTTTTTAATTTAACAGTCGTATTTATAAAATTTTAGGTTTTTGAATATAAAAATTAATAAATTATCGAATATAAAAGGATTTATATCCATAAAAAATTTAATTTTTTATATATAACAAGTAAAAAGGAAATGAAAAAGAAAGTTACAGCCAAGGGGGTTTGAACTCATGACCTTGCCTGTATAGGTAAGAGAAGGTAACCAATTGGGTTAGAACTCATTTCTAATAAAGGTTTCATAAAATAAATAATGCCCTTTTTAGTTCGGTTATATTTGGTTAATTAAAAAAACCAAGTCTGACCAATTATCTCCCCCATTCGAACCAGTAGGGAGATTTCCAGAATCATCTCCTCTCACCCTCTTGACCGTCCAACGTCCGACTGACCGCCATCGCCTTTCGTGGCCGTCACTGCTGCCGTCGGAAGGTTCCACGTAGCCTCTCGAACAAAACCCTTAAATTCTCGTGTTGTTTTGCCCCGCCGTTCGTCGACAATCTTAGTCGAAGATTCGTCGAGTTTAGGGATAAACTGTGGTGCTTTCCGGCCACCCTCGTTAGCCATTGGCCACCAGTTTTGAACTCACGGCTTGGAGGCGACCAAAACCCAGCCGTCTGGTTGCAGATCTGACGTTCGGATGACCTTCACCGGCGTTCGAACCGAATCGGTAAGTGAGGTGAGTTTTCGGTCATTTTTTAGTTAAATTCTTGTGTTTTGGGGAATGAATTAATGTTTTAGGGTTGAAATCCGGCAAAAACTGTCAATTTTGGGTTATTTTCGACCGAAAAAGGCCGTGCGTGGGCTTCAAGAGCCGCCAGGGCGATTTTCGGTCACCCTGGACGGTGGCTGATGTGAATCGGGCTCGAACCGGCCTTGAACCAGTTCAAGGCTGAACCAGTTCTGACCCGACCCGACCCGATCTAACCCTTCTGACTCGACCCGTTGACCGAGTTGACTCAATGAGTCAACTCGACCGAGTCAACTCAGTAAGCCAACCCGACCGAATCAACCCAGTGGGTCAACTCGCCTGAGTTAAACCTTTGACCACTGACGTCAGCGTTGAATGCTGACGTCAGCATTGACCGTTGATCGATAACGTCAGCGTTGACTTTGACCGTTGACGTCAGCCTTAACTTTGAACGAAAAAGTTAAATTTTCTGAAAACCCTTATTCTATGTTTTTTGACATCCGAAGTCCATTTTTGAAGTCAGTTTTGTGAAATTTTAACCCGAAAGCCTCCAAAACTGATATTAGACCCGAACATGTTTTTGTACTTCATTACTCAATTTAAAGGCAATGTGATTAAGGGACTGTGAGGCTATGGGACGTAGAATGCTTTTGTGGCTAATTGAAGGCATTCGTATATCTTTGGGTATGGGAGGCTGTGAGACGTAGAATTCAAGTTCGAGAGTGTTCGATTGTCGTTTCAAGGGTCGACCGATATAGCAAGGACTTAAGGTAATACTTTACTACCCCTTGCATGCTTTATGATACATGTTGGTTCTAGGCTAGAGTTTGCATGAGTACGATTAAGTGTACTTTTAACTTTGCTTGAGTCAATTAAATTATGAGATAATAGAATGGTAATTTGGATAAGATCGAATTATTCGAAAGAGAAATTTAATAGACCGAAAAGATCTCGAGTTCAGTAAATGGTTAATAATACATAATCTCTCGATCTGATAAATAGAGTTAAAGGATTTAGTATTTGAAATATTTCATTAAGAAATGACGATAATATACTCGAGAAATAAGAATAACTTAAATACCCCAAACAAAGGAAATGCCCCAAAATTTTATACTCGATCTGATAAATGATTACTTTATCTTAAATCCTCATTCTATTGGGAAAGAATTCGGTATCAATATTTCAAATATGTATGATAACAAAACACTTGGATTACCCAAACTCTGGACAAGCACCTGAAGATAAATTTACTAGAAGATTCTATATACTCCTGAACTGATTTAAATGATAGTAGTGAATGAATTGATTGAAATGATAGAAATGACTGAAATAACCTCAAGCACTGAAATTATCAAATTAACTGAAATCATGGATAAACCCTCAAGAATTGAAATGAATGAATTGTTTAGAATTACCGAAAGTATCTTAATGACTGAAACAACATTGGGCATCGAAGTGTCTATAATACCCTTGAATACTAAAATGACTGAAAATACCTCTAAGACTTGGAATATTCCGCTTGAATACATGTTCGATTTCTCATAGTTTCAGTGGTTAATCAGTGAATGTGATCTACTTTGCAATACACTATAGTCAGTTCTGAGAAACGAATACTCAAGGTGTACCTATCTGATTGAATGGTTTTTCTGCTGTCACTACTTATTACTGATTATTGTTGTTACTGTTATTACTGATTAATACTAACTTATGTTAGTACTGATTATTACTGTTGTTAATATTATCACTGCTTAGACTGTTACTAGGGTACTTTAGATAGAGTATGAAGTTACTAAAGGTTCAGCTTTGATCCAACTGGTAATTCCTTACCGTATCAGGTTCCTACGCTTCGGCTATGGTAATTCTTTATGATTATTGTATCAGGTTCCTGCGCTTCGGTTAGGGTAATTCCTTATGATTATTGTATCAGGTTCCTACGCTTCTTCTAGTGTAATTTCTTATGATTACTGTATCAGGTTCCTACGCTTTGGCTAGGGTAATTCCTTATGATTACCGTATCAGGTTCATGCGCTACGGCTAGGGTAATTCCTTATGACTACTTTATCAGGTTCATACGCTTCGGCTAGGGTAATTCCTTATGATTACTGTATCAGGTTCCTACGCTTCGGCTAGGGTAATTCCTTATGATAACTGTATTAGGTTCCTACGCTTCGGCTAGGGTAATTCCTTATTATTACTGTATCAGGTTCCTACGCTACAGCTAGGTTAATTCTTTATGACTACTATATCAGGTTCCTACGCTTCGGCTAGGGTAATTCCTTATGATTACTGTATCAGGTTCCTACGCTTCGGCTAGGGTAATTCCTTATGACTACTATATCAGGTTCCTACGCTTCGGATAGGGTAATTCCTTATGACTACTGTATCAGGTTCTAACGCTTCGGCTGGGGTAATTCCTTATGACTACTGTATCAGGTTCATACGCTTCAGCTAGGGTAATAAACTCTGCATTCAGGCTTTTATGCTTTAGTTAGGACGATTCTATTGGACCCGATACACCCCTTTAGGTCAGCACCTATGCCCAATGGGCCTAGGTAAATGCCTTATAAATGCAGTCCTGGAAAACTGCCTATTGGAGTTCATATGTAGGATAGATAAGAATTTAAAATGAACCGTAATTAGAACCCGTGGATACCCGAAATACCGTTATAGTTTTATACTATACCATGTATCTGTTTTACCTTACATGCATTTGTCTACATCATCATTTGGTAGTTTTGTATTACTGAGCTTTCCCAAACTCACTTTGTTCCACCATTGCAGGTTAAAGAAATTCGATTATAGATTTATGACCAATATCAGTTTGGAGTTCCCTTGGTGTTGCGCATGGAGTACGGTACCTATGTATTAGTGGGCATGTATGTCATGAATTATTTTATGATTGAGTCCGTATTTTGTTTTCTGGATTTCAGTTTGTATACACGAAATTTTAATATAGATTTAACAGAAATGTTGTTTTACACTTTTAAATGTATTTCTAAGAGTTTTCTTCTATTTTTCTGTGGGTCGCTCCGGTGACCCTATGTGACCTCCTAGATTTAGGCGTGTCGCATAGCCGAGTCTAGGGGGTTACAGGTGCTTTGATGGAGTGTTTGCTTCCAAAAATGTATATTATACAAAAGGTTTAAAAGTTTAATCTTTTCAGATTAAGGATGTAAAGTGTAAACATAATATAAATGCTCTACAGATACAATAATTATTACGAATCCAACGAGTGGCTACAATAAAAATACAATGATGATCATTTTAAGAGTCATAGGTTCATGTACATATGTGTATCTTGTCAAAAGGTTATAAAAAATATAAATAAATATTACCGTGTAATCACACTGATATATTTATATATATATATATATATATAAGTGTTACATGTTAAAAGAAATCAATGAGCAAAATAAAATAAATTAGATTTTTTATATAAAAAATAAACTAAGATATAGTTTGAAGAATTTGACATCTATCTATTTACTTTAAGGTTTTGTTTGGTATGAATGTTGAAAATGAGGAATGATGAAAAAATTTATTAATAAAATGATTATATTCACCATTAGTAAAACTGTTGTATCCCTCCATACAATAAATGTAATACAATTAATGCATCTTTTATTAATAAACTATTTAAAATTATAAATATAATACAATTAATATTTTATTTTTTAATATAATAAAAAAAACTAAGCTAACTAAAATACATTTTAGTTTGTTATACTATCATGATACAATTCCTACAATGTAGTATATGTTCATACATATTCTTAACCCTTTGACAATGCGCATACAACTTGTAGACAAAGCGATTTAAACTCGTGTCTCCTAAGACGAATATCATTCGCTTTTTCACTGGGACACTTGTTGGGTTCTTACTATTTTTTTCAATCAAATTAAAAACGAAATATCATATAAGAACCATGAAAACCTATGAGTTTAAGCATTGTCTCACCTCAATTTCTATGAAAACACAACCCTTTAAACTTAGGGTAAAATTTTGATACACAGACTGTGTAAAACTAATTTTACACAAGCCTGCATATTTACACTATAAAACCCAAATCTTAATTTTCTAATCCTAACCCTAAAAAGCTAAACACTAAACATTAAATCCTATACCATAAATTCCAAACACTAACCTTAAATTCTAAATCCTACAACATAAACCCCTAAACTTTAAACCCTAAACTAAAACCCAAACCGTAAAACTAAATCAATTTTTTCCTTAAACTTATAGATTTTGTTCATCTACTATCGGCTACGAATGAAAGGTCACACTTTAATTATTTTCTTAAATTTTTTTATCTTTATATGTTTTTCAAATTCTCATGATACTATAAGAGAACTATTTTTGGAAATAAGTATTTAAATCTAAAAATTGGGAGGAAAAATATCTTTAATTAATTTAAACTAAAAATGTTATTATACTAAAAAGTTTGGGAGGGACAACAACCCCTCCCACCTCATGAGTGGCTACATCCTTGGTAACAATCGTACCAAGTCTCAATCGATAACGACTACCTCTTTATTTAGTGTAAGACATTTGAGAATCCAAAAGAAATTTAAATGTCAATATAATCGATATCATGTCAATATCAATCCAAAAAACATTTGAGAATCCAAAAGGATACATAATTTAGTATAACACTATTATTTGTACGATGTATATGTTAATAATTTAACTGTTGTATTTAAAAAATATGATTTTATCTTTTATACATATGATGTTTAAATCAAATTATTTATCGATTCAGAATATTATTTCTATTAGCATATACTTATAGTTGAATTCTTTTACACCCAATAAATAGTTATCTACTCAATATAAACTTTAGTGATAATTTTTTTAAAATTGTGCGAATTCTTAATGATCATTCTTCAATAAAAAAATCTATCTCGATCTTACAATATATTTTGACTCTTATAAGTTGCGGTTGGAAGATTAATGTTTAACATGTTTTTTTTAAGTAACAAATTGACAGATGATATGACTAAATTAAGTTGTAAAACATCTTTTGATTATCATATATTTTATGGTCTACCTACCTAATGTAATTTTGAATCTTTTACATAATAATCATAAAGTTTAACGACATATTATAAATGGCAATGATGTTTCTCTTTTCTCATAAAAAAATCACAACTATACCAATGTCATGAAATCAAAACTAAATAATCCAACATAATTATAATAATTTATGGATTTATATCCAATACACATGCAGTGGAAACAAAAGTTTCCACAAGCGCCTTGATTTTAGGTTTAGGGCTAGTTTTAGGGTTTAAAAGTTAGGGGTTTAGGTTTATAGATTTATAATTTAGGGTTTGTGGTTTGTGGTTAGAATTTAAGGTTTAGGGTTATGATTTAGGCTTTATAGGTTAGGGTTTGGAGTTTAGTGTAATTTGATAGAGATTTAAGTTTTAACCTATAAATCTTAAATTATAAACCCAATCCCTAAATTCTAACCACAATTCATCAATTCTAAACCACTAAACCTTAACCCCTAACCTTTAAACTCTAAAATCTAGCCCTAAAAACTAAAATCAAGCCGCTTGTGAAAACTTTTTGTTTTTACTGCCCGTGTTTTGAATAATTACCTATAGTTTATTACATTAGTTTATTAAAGATAAAATGATTGAATTCGAACAAGAAAACGTAAATAGTTTACCTGAGGCATAATGTCAAAAAAGTGTCTATAATATTTGATTGGATAGTCATTTTGATCCTTATTCTTTTTTGAAGTACTTTAACCTTCGATGTTTTATTTTAGGTCAAAATGACCCCTCTATGGATGAAAATTTTTAGTCAACTAACGATAAAATAGCTTGAAATGACTTTACATAATAACATGTCATCAGAAAAGATAACGACTCTGTTTGGTAAACAACTGTTTGAGTCAAAATTAAAAGTTTAAACCATTTTTAAAGGTTTGACTAGTCAAATCCGTTAATTTAGATGTTTGGTAAACAACGGACTATAACAACAGATTGAGGTAAAATCTCTCAAATTGAAAAGGCTTATTTTATGAGTTTTTTGGGTTAGAAGTTTGAGTATAAGAATTATAAAGACTCTTTTGTCCTTAAGAATTATAAAATTGATATAAATAATTTAAATTTAAATAACTAATAAAATTAAAAAATAATTTCAACAGCATCCGAGTGATATTGATGTTTTACTATAGGCGGATGTATCTGGTCATGGTCCGTAGTTGTCCAATTTGGATCTTGATTTGTTTTGTCCCCTGGGTAGTTTTATGTTGTTTATTTGCCAAGCTTGTATTGTTGTTGAACTTTGAGTATTATCAATGTATTTTTTTATCTGGTTTTAAGAAAGTTTTTAACGAGACTTTGATAATTCTGTTTTGTATGATTTTCACTAGATATAAAATTATACCTGTTTTTACAAAAAAATAATTTCATAAATACAAAATTAATATATACAACTAAATTTAGGATGAGTCTACAACGTGCGTCGAATATCGCTGAACACCATTAACGCTGAACACCACTGAACACTATTAAATTAATTAATAAAGATTAAAAATTTTAAGGACTAGACTTATCATTAAAATTATTTTAAAAGAAAATTAAAAATTAAATTTAATAAACTTATATATTTTTTATAATATTTTAAATTAATATATTAGAATTAAATATCCTAAAATATCCTTAATATCAATAACCCTAAACCTAATCTCTTTATTTTTTTTTGCCGCTGCTACCGTGAGCAAAACCCAATTTTCGATCGACGGCAAATCGATCTACCACTTCGTCGAAACCTCCACTTTTTGCCAATACACCGTCGTCCATGTTGGCCAGGTTGCTAAGATCATTCCCACCACCCAGCTCGACAAAGTCTGCCCTATTAGCTGCGGAATATGCACAGGCTTTGGGGCCACTGTGAATGTGGCTAAACCCAAAAAGGGTCAAACTGTTGCGGCTAAACCTTCATTTTTAATGCATTGCTTACTTTTTTTTTTAATTTTCTTTTGAAATAATTTTAATTATAAGTTTAGTCCTTAAAATTTTTAATTTTTATTGATTAATTTAATAGTATTCAGCGGTATTCAGTATTAGTAATGTTCAGCGGTATGCGACGTCTGTTGTAGAATTCTCCCTAAATTTAATATTTCTTAAAATTATATTTTAATATAATTTTATTAATAAAAAATAATATATACATCTAAATTTAATAATTAATAAATTTATATTAAAAGATAATTTCATAAATAAGAAATTAATATATATAGATATATATATATATATCCTTCAAATATTTTTAATAATGTTATATCAAAAAATTAATTTTTATAATCTAATTATTATTAGTAGATATAAAATATGGATAATTAATAAATTATTCAAATAAGTATTTAATATAATCATTTTCTTATATGTTATTTTTATTGCTCAAATAATCAAACGACTATCAGCTATCAATTAATTTTACCAAACACTTTTATACAATAAGTTAATGTAATTCATTAATCAAATTAGCTAATACAATTCGATATCAGCTAATAAAATTAGCTATCAATTTTATATTTTATATACCTTTATAAAATTATTTTTTGACTGATATATAATTCTGTCAAGTCAACATATTTGTCTATATAAAACTGATATGCCAACATATCATGTCAAACCAGCATACCAAACATCTAAATTAACAAATTTAATTTATCAAACCTTTAAAAATAATTCAAACCTCTAATTTTGACTTAAAAATTTATTTACCAAACATGGATATACCTTTACCTAATTTTTCATCAGAAAAATTACATGAAATCAAATATATTGTAATCCTTCTCAAAAAATTCAATAAAATACGATTTAACAAAAAAAAATGGTATAGAGAAGCTCAGAGGTACGCTTCTTAAAATCATTAGATCAGATTTCCGTGATTGACCCTACAATCACAAGAGCGTCATATTCTTCAATGCTCAAATTCAACGAATAGTGCACCAGCCGGGAATCGAACCCGGGCCTGTACCGTGGCAGGGTACTATTCCACCACTAGACCACTCGTGCCTGGTTGCAGGACTTGCTTCAACAATATATAAAATCGTTAAACTTTAAACAGTTATCTCCAAACCGTTCCAAAGCTTCAAAGTTAAAATTTACCAAAATTTTGTTTTAGCACTTTTGGACTATTACTTTGTTGAATTTATGATTTTGGTCCTACAGTATGCTTAAGTTTAGGATTTAATACATATATTTCAAATTTATATAATTAAATCAAAATAGTTAAGACTATTAACTATTCCTATTATAATTTACAATACTAACATGTTTTTAATCAAAATAAGATTGACTGCAAATTAATCTATATTACAATTAAGTTGTTGAACGTAAAAACTAAACAAATCTAGAGAAGTACCAGTACACTACAATTTTTTTTATAGATAATAGTCGCTAGTTTTATTGAATAGAGAGGAAATATAATAAGTGCACAAACTAGCCACTAAAGTATAAAATAAGACTGTCTGTAACTTAGAAATAAGACGACACCAACACTGTTTCATGCTTATGGCGCTCTGATTGTTAACTTCTTCAATCAATTCACTGTCACTGCCTCGGTCGATCGAACCCTGGCGATATCTGCGCTTTCTTGCAGCTGAAGAGCAAACTCGAGGTTCCACGAGACATCACCCATGTGAGGCCGGTCGATTCCTTGATCGGATAAGCATTTCATTGCTGTGTCTGTAAACTTCTGTAGGCATTCTGGATTTATTTTCCCTTTCAATTGAGGATCGATGATCTCCTCTAGTGTTCCTTTCTTGTGACAAACGCGTGCCCAATCTGCAAGGCTAACTTGTTCCTTTGGAAGACTAGGATTCAGAGCCGGTCGAGCGCATAATGCCTCAAACAGGACGACACCGAAGGAGTAAACATCGGATTTTTCGGTAAGTTGTTGCCTACGGAAGTATTCAGGGTCTAGGTAACCGAAGCTACCTTTTACCACTGTACTTACAGGGCCTTGATTCATTTCGGGACCGGTTTTTGACAGCCCGAAATCAGAAACTTTAGCAACCCATTTTTCATCCAAGAGAATGTTTGTTGTTTTTACATCTCTGTGAATGATGGTGTACTTAGCTCCAGTGTGAAGATAGTGAAGTCCCCTGGCTGCTCCAATGCAGATTTCCAATCTCTGTTTCCATGAAAGATTAGTTTCATTGTTGTTGTAAAGATGTTCCCTAAATGTCCCAAGAGCCATGTAGTCATAAACCAAGCACATTTCACCACCATCCTCACAGAAACCAATCAATGAGACCAAATGCTTGTGTCTCAACTTCGAAAGCATCTCGACTTCGGTTTGGAACTCGTTAATGCCTTGATCTGATTGCGGATTCGATCGCTTGATAGCCACTTTGGTGCCTCCGTCGATAACTCCTTTGTACACCTTACCGAAACCCCCGACTCCAATGACATTAGAGTCATCGAAGTTCTTTGTGGCTTGTCGGATTTCCGATATGGAGAAATGGCGAGAAAGGCCTTGCGCCAATGCCGAAGCTTGGTTACTATTGCTCTTGCTTTCTTTGCTTCCGGTTGTATGCGAGTTTGCATTAACCGGCAGCCAGCTCGATGTATGTGAGTCGACCCCAGCTTGTTTCCTCTTTCTGTATGCCAGAAAAACCAGTGCAACCACCACAAAAGCTGCTGCAGCACCCCCTGCAGCCCCTGCAATCACAACACTATTGTCAGATTTGGAGACGAAAGACTTCTCAGACTCACTCCCCGTTTCGAGAAGCATGGACGACGGTTGCGGATTGCTGCCGGCCAAATTCTTGTTGTCATCATTCAACTTGAATATTTCAACTCCATTGAGCTGAGAATCATAGTACGACGATTTATATTCGACCGACGGACTCATTCCTATCCGAATCATTTCATCTTCTGGACCATCACCAACAACTATTACATAATCTTTGTAAGTTGTAACACCTTTTCCGCCTGTCATTTCAATTATATCGATCGGATCTGGATCAGTTTGTGCAGATTGATTGTTGATGTAAACATTGAATTTTCTCTCGTTCGGTTTGTCAAATTCGAACTCACAAAAATGTAATCTTACAATGTATGTGAAATTGGCATCAACCTGAAACAACCATGTCAGGTTGAACATTGTGTTCAGATTCTCTCCTCCCATTTCTCTAGCTGTCCTATAAACATCTTCGGGAGCTGAAGAACGAGACAACTCCTCGTAATCGATTCGAACATCTTCATTCGCCTCAGTACTGACACCCAATTGACCACCCAAAATGTAAGGGTCATCAATATACCAACTCCTCAAAAGGCCAC
Source organism: Hibiscus mutabilis (assembly GCA_019671005.1). Lineage (NCBI taxonomy): Eukaryota > Viridiplantae > Streptophyta > Magnoliopsida > Malvales > Malvaceae > Hibiscus > Hibiscus mutabilis. Next base: position 5,221,055 of record CM033737.1, on the reverse strand, counting down.
CGGAATCTTTCCTAGGCGGAATAGCCTGTCCACCAACATTCAGCCGGTACATCGTCTGCAAATTCTCAGCGGAAACATCGATGTCCGATGATTCATACCCCACCACGGTTGTCATGCCGAATAGATTCGGCATGGCGACCAATTCGATCCCGTTTACGAATGCGAAAGAGTTGGTGTAGTTAGTAGAAGGTGTGAAGGTAATGTTTAAAAACCCGGAATCCGAAGGCACCAACGAATACTCTCTAACGAGATAAGCCTGCGTAAGGGCTTTACATGTGATTTCGGCACTGAAATTTTTCATCAGAGTGACTTCCCCAGCAGTGACCGAGAAATATGAATTGCTGATATTGAAGTTGGGGTAAGCCGAAGGATAAAAATGAAACCTGACCAGGTAACGTTGCTTCGATTTTACCGGGAATCGATACGTCGCCGGCGACGTGAAGATCCGAGCATTCATGTATGGAATTGTTGAAAGTAATGAAGGGTCTTGATACCCGGCTTGAAGCTGAGTTGAACTTTCGGATGTTTTAAGGTATTTCTCATCTGGTTCCCATTTCCTTCCATCTTCATCTTTGCCACCCTTGGAACCACAGTCCACAGCCAAAGGCTGGCTCGAAACAACAACAAAGACATGGAGAATGACAGAAAACCAAACAATAGGAACCAAAGAACATTTTCTGTTCTTCATGGTGTTAGAAAATGGCAGGAAAACACGAAGGAGCATATTCAATGGCGTACAGGAAAACATAAACAAATAATTTCAGGTTCTCCTGTACGCCGTAAACTAGTTTATTTTGGGGGTTTAAAAGTTCATGAGATTGTTTTAAATAATATCTGTTCTTCCATGGTAAACAGTTGCAGCAACTTCCCTTCATTGAAGGGGTAAAACCAGAAAGATAAACATAGGGTTTTGTTATGGTTTTCCTATCTTTTTTTATCTCCATTTCTGTTAACTAATTGTTTCAAAGAGGATAATGAAGCTTGTTGGAAATTGATGGAGAGAGAGAAAAGTGATTGTTGGGTTTTGAATTTAGCATTGTTCATATGGGAATCAAATAAAAACAAAGGAAAGTTAGAGCAAACAGACAAACAGAAAACTTGAAGAAAAGAAAGCTGAAAGGGGACTTTTGCTTTGTTGCTGAGACTTGTTAAAATCAACACAAAGAAAACAAAGCAGTATTAAAAGGCCACCTGCACAGAGAATGTTGACGAGGCAGGGAATTATTGTCCGATAGCGAAAAAATTATTAGATGGACTCGATTCACCGCGTAATTTATGATCCATTCAATAATATTCACTCATTTCAGTGTGACTTTTCAGTAACTACTAATTCCTTAGTTACATGTAGGAAAGAGATGAAGATTCAGCTTGAAAAAATAACATGGAAAAATGTTATTGAATAAGGACCATAGATGCCATGGTGAATTAGACTTATCTAATAATTTTTTCCGTTAGTGAGTAATGTGGGATCCACTATGAAGACCTAGTTGACCGACACATGTTCTCTTTGTCTTTTTTTTTAGATTTAGGAGATTGAGGCAGGAGCTAGGAGTGATAATGAGCCTGACCGACTCGCAAGTTATTCGGGCTTGACTCGGTTAAAGCTTGGCTCGAGTGAATTCGACTCGGGCTCGAACTCGGCTCGAGGTCTTAACAAGCTAAGCCGACTCAGGCTTGGCTCGAAAACTCGTGAACAGACTCGAAATAATTATATATATATATATATATTTATATATACTACATATGCACTAAAACTAATCTATTTAACAAAAGAAAAGCAATAAAATAAATAAGGGAAAATCTACTAAAAGCAAATTAACTAAAATAAATTAGGCATTATCCACTAAAACAAATTTACAAAACTACAAATAAAAAAAACCACAAATAAATAAATGGCTAAAAGGGTATTTTTGCCCCCGAGTTCGACCCAAATTAACAATATCGCCCCTCGCGTCAAAACGCTTTCAATTCTAGTTCGCACATTGCAGCAAATTAGCACCTTGACCAATGTTGACCAACGAAAATCATAACTTGTGTGTGAGTCACCGTTAATTCTTTTCAAGTCAACCATTTGACCCAACTGGATGCTGACATGGCATACAATAATTTTTTTAATCTCCCACCATTTCTTATTTTTCTTCTTCTATTGTCGTCTTTAAGACCAAATCTCTTAACCTCTTAATCTCCCACCATAATTATTTTTCTTTTTTAATAAATAAAACTCCTTTTCCTGGTAGCCCATTATTTCATCTTCTTTCATTACCATCTTCATCACCATGGCATTCAAAGCGAAAGTGAGAAACCAAATTACTCTATTACCAACCAGCTTACCAACACATTGTTCATGCTCGGGACAAGAAAAGATTGACTTTAACAATCAATAATGACAACCAAAACAGTCTCAAAACAACCACATGCTCCACTTATGATGCAAATGAATATATACCCCATTCAAATGGGACTAGAGTTTAGCAAACGATTCCACCTAACAAATCTATCATGTCTCGACGAACACCTACATCGCCGATTTGAAGACTGTAAATGAATCAAAACATGAATGGGTCATCTTGATAACATACTCGCACACCCTTGATGCGACCAATTCATTTCGCATATCGATTTGATCCATTACTACAATCCCAAATACAACCAACTACCCAAGAATTTCAAACTTCTTCCATCTCTAGCATCAATTTTTTCGGCTCATACTATAGCACCAATTTGACATTCTGATTTCTACATCATTTTCGAAAAGTTGAAAACTTTGCATCTGCCCCAATAACTCACACAGTCCATTAACTCATTCCTTTCCGTATGCTCCTCACCATCCCCTGAAAACCACATTTCAAGTTTTGTGTTTGGTTTGAATGAAGATTAGCGACATGATAAAGGTGTGGTAGCTTATGAGAAAGGTGTGTGTAGACTCTCTAGGTGAAATGCTGGCAAAAGGGGCAAAAATTATGTTGGAAAAAGTATAAAATAGTGCCAATATGAGTCTTTTGCGTGCAAGTATACACGGTCTGCAAGTAATACAGTAGTAAGTTGAGTATCGATCCCACAGAGATTGACTTGGAATTCAATTGCCTTGATTGTTACTTGCCTTAAGAAAAAGTTGATTTGTTTTGAAGTTGGCTTTGGAAATAATTGAAAAGAAAAGAAATAAAAGTAAGGTAAAGACGTTGGCAAGGAATGTGCTTTAATGAATGATGAGCGTTGGCAGGGAATGCTTGGTTTTCACGCTATTGATGCCGTGCCAGCCTTTAATAACAACCTGTATTGGCATTGTTTGCCGAGTGGATTCAAAATTAGCAAAGCCTCACTCGATGGTCAATGCCCTAAATTGATCATGTAAAAACCATATATCTCTATAGTGCTTGCTTTTAAATAAACCAATTTGATTAAGATATAATCTATACTCCTAAGGGGTAGATTTCACTCCCAAAGTAAGTTCATCTACTTGAACGACTTTTCTCGAAGCTTCTCTCCTCAGTATTCAACAACTTAATCGTTGCTACCCTAAGTCTGTTAAGATATTGAGGCACAATAGGCCAACAGTGCCAGCTCTCACTTGGCATAGTATTTATAAAATATTAAAGTATTCCAAATAGATAAAACATTGCCAAGACAGATTTATTATCAAAAACTAAACATGAAAATAGCGTTTCAACGTAAACATCCCCCACCAACTATTGAATTATTTCATGGTGAGGGATTTAACCGAAAAACCATAAACGTTTTCAAAATACATCATCATTACAAAATAAAAATAACTAAACAAAGAGAATGGGCAAGAAGGGGGTCTCTCGATGCAGCCCTTCAATGGCTCCAAGCACTCAGTCTAGCTGGTCGAACCACGTAGCCTTCCTCTTCCGATCGTCAATGAAATCCTCTCCAAGTTCGTCCCCTAAATGCTTGCTTGGTCGTTCTTTAAATAGGCGTACAAAGAAGCCTTAGGATAAACCTTCACATTTGAAATTTGAATACGCCAAGGGATAAGGGATATGATCATCTTATCCATATTTGAAGTGATAAGCTAATAAGGTGATAAGCTGATCAGGTTTTCACTAGGGCGGCGTTATATGACGTCGATCCTTTGGCAGCTGAGCTCGGCATCGTTTGGTCCATCTGTGCCAGACAAATTTGGCATCTTATTTTTTAAAAGTTTAATCAAATGCTATTTTTCCGCAGCCTGATCTGGTCCTATTTTTTTTGGGCTGACATTGCCAAGGGTTATTGGCATGGCATCAAGTTCACTTCTCTGCCAACCAATGCTTGGCATTGTCTGGTCTATTTGTGCCAATAGCACTCGACATTCTCTCTGGCATTCCTTCCTGTGTTGCTTTTTTGGGCCAAATACTATGCCAAACCTTCAAAATTGCCAACAAAACAATCATTCACACTGACATAGACAAAAATTTAAACTCCTTATGCAAATGCATGATTTTAAAATTCTAATGCAACTAAATTTACCTAAAAACAAGCAAAAGCATTGTAAGATTGTCATTAAAACATTACTTTTGGAGAGGTAACACACCCCCAAACCTAACTCATTGCTTGTCCTCAAGTAATGCAAACAAATAAAAACAAAAACTGTGAAAATGTTACCTCGACAAAATTTTGGTTTGAATGCCAACAAGTGTTGGCAATCAGATTTTGGCTTTACTTATGTCCTCAATATCTTAGTGCAATAATGCCAAGCATGTAGTAATTCAAGTACAACAATATTACTCTAGTCTAAGCTCATGAAGAGTGCATGGTGTGCAGGAAATATGCATCAAGTATTCTTTCACTCCCTTAGACAAATTTACTACCTAAACTCAGATTTTTTTCTTTTTTTCTTTGCCAAGGGTTTCTATTAGCATTAGTTTAAGCTTGTTTCGTGACACTATTTAGCGTGAGAGATAAGAGGGAGCATACCACGAATCCCCACCTTAATCTAGACATCACTAGGCTTTCTCTTCAACTCATACCCTAAGGTTTTGGACTTGAGAACTAAGATGGAGCAAACCACGAAGCCCCAAGTAACTTATTATCCCTAGGTAGAGGAGAGTTCATTTTTTTTCATTGCTCTAGCAGAACATTGCTGCCTTATTAGTTTCTTTTACCCTGACATCATTTGTTCTTTTTTTTCTTTTTCTTTTTAAATCTGAGCATAGTTTCAAAAAGTCTAAGTTTGCTAAGGGACTAGATACATACTACGTGTTAAGTGTAAGTTCAATTCCCTAAACTAGAGATCAATTACCAAGCAAACCTGGCATAACTATTCTACTGGCATGGCATTGCAACTAAAGATTAAAATTTCCTCATTGGACAGACACCTAGATCAAATTAAACTTGTCTAACAAGTGTTAACATTTTTCAAAATTAAATCGAGGTAAAATTTTCTTTTTCTTTTTTTTAGTGGTTTGGTATGCATCTATTCTAAATGACCTAAATGGCACAGTAACAAAAATTAAACATGAAATGCATGGCATAAATGTGAAGAAATGAACACCCGCAAACCCAAGATGTACATTATCCTCAATGCATGAAACAACACATAAATAAAAAACAAAAAATAAAATGCATGATCATGTAAATGCAATGTAATGAAATGTAAAGTAGTTTAGGAAGAAGATGACTCCCCTTCGGAGACTTCTTCTCATGTGGATTGGCTGGCATGGCATCATCGCTGGCAGAGGGCTCGACATGGAAATCTAGAAATGCTGTCACAAAATCATGGGACATTTTTTTCAAGAACCTCCATAATGATAACATCCATATCCTTTGTGTAGTGCCTTATCTTATCATTGAGTTCCTCAGCTGTCTCTAACTTTCAGAGAATGATCTCCTGACGATGGTAAATTTGAGATAACACTGCCAGTGAACTGACTGGCATGGTGGCTGGCATTGCCTTTGACACCTTTGGCTTTGGCGTGGGCACTTTTGCCTTCCCCTTGCCTTTGTCTTTTGGCTTGGCAGCGGTGAGGTTTCTCCAAATAGCAGATGTGATTGTTGTTCCCTTGATCCTTTGACCTTTATTTGTATCAAGCTTTGGCACACCATGGAGCATGCAAATGTTAGAAATTAACAAAGGAAAGCACAAACTATCATTACCTCTTGTTGCACATTTATAAGTTTCATCGATGATGGGCCTGTCAACGTTAATTTTGCGCCCCATCATGATAGAGTGCAATAAAATCAACCTTTCTTCTGAGATGGTCTCATTGTGGGTTGTAGGCATCATATTAGCATTTAAAAACTGATTCCATCCCCTCGATTGATGTTTCAATGCCAATCGTTTCACCGTTCAGTGGCCATTCGATAACACGGTTCATACCGTGCTAGGCTCACACGAATATGCCAGTAACTTTTTTCTCTTGGCAGCATTTATCGAATTGGCATACTCAAAATATTCATCCCCTGTACCATCCAAATCAAACATAGTGTTAATATATCCTTTATCAAAACACACATATGTACATCTAATCATCAAGAAGGGAGAACCTTTGGTCACAAGATGGACATAAAATTCTTGAACAATGGTGGCATCAGACTGGGTCAGCATGTGGACAGAGTATGGTCTGGCTGGTATGTCATCCTTGGCAAGGAGGTCTGCAGGGAACTCAAAAAATGCTGGCAGTGTGTGGACAAACATGTCCATACGTGTTTTCTTCATGGCATGGTCCTTGACATGAACATACTGCCAAAACATCGAGTTTTGCTCTTTGGCTTTCTTTAATTTCTGGAGGATGACCTTCTGGCGTTGATATATCTAGAAAAACATTACCAATGAACCAGATGGCATCGGAGTCTCGGGCATTGCCTTTGGCACAGACTCGACAACCTTTCCCTTGCCTTTCTCCTCGGTACAGGGCATGGGTGATCGTCGTTCCCTTGAGCTCTTAAGCTTTATCTATATCAAACTTTGGCACGCTATACTGCATGCAAATGTTAGAAATCAATAAAAGGAAACATAAACTCCCATTGTCCTTACCGGTATATTTATTAGTTTCATCAATAATGATACGACCGATATTGATCTTGCGACCCATGATGATTGAATATAATAATGCCAGTCTTTCAATGCCAGCCGCTTCACCGTCCGATGGCATTTTGATGACACAGTCCACTTAGTGACAAGTTCACAACGTTCCTTCAACATCATCTTCCTCTTGGCATCGTCCAAGGCTTCTGCAAACTTGGTGTGTTCATCATTTACAACAAGTTCGTTCTTCGCATTTTGTTCAATCACCCCATGCCAGTCATTGCCTTGGCATTTTGCTTGGCAACAAAATCCTGCATTCACTCAAATGAACATTTCAAAATAGAAAAAGAAAATAAACGAAAAACTAAAAATTTAAAACTGAGATATCCTAAGTACTAAAAAAATAATTCTCCTAAATTATTCACAATGATCAAACTGAGTTGGCAAAGAGTTACTGAATTTTCGCAATAAGAATGGTCTCTTTGGCATTATTCTGATTTTCTTCCCGGTAATGCTTCGGTCTATGGCAATCTTTTGTTTGAATAACCAACATAGAAAGCCAAAGAATTTCTTACATTTGAGTATGGCGAACTCTAGATTGCTCAAAAAGGGTGAATGTTTTACCATGGGGGTTTTTGAATAACCACCTCAGAAAACCAAAATACATCTTCCCTATAGGCCTATCAAATCTTTGATTGAATTTAGCACCCCAGTAGTGCTTAGGTTGTGGTCCTTCTGTTTTGTTTGATGCCAAGGTGTATGTATCCTCAACCGGTTCCAGACTTGCCATAGCATTCTTAGGTAAATCTTTAATTTCTGGCAGCACCATCTCTGGCATTATTGTCACGGCCAAATTCTCTTGTTTCAGCTCTTCATTCTTAGTCTATTGCCATCCACTTTCCTTCCAACAACAAGCCATTTGAGCACACCTCACTTCATGGCATCAGTCCTAACCAGAATCGATCTTCTCTGTGGCTCAATTGTTTTGCCATCGCACTTTTGTTTTATGGCATCGGCTTTCATTCCTTCGTAAGTCAATGCCAGGTTTTCATCCAAAATAGATTTTATTGGCTCAACTGCGTGGCATTCTTCAGGTTTATCTGCACACTTAAGAGCTTCGTCAACATCAAAAGTAACATTTATTTGTCTCACCAATGTAGGGTTGGCAATTACTGGTTCCACTAGTTTTGCCGAAGTAGTGTTGGCATCATATTGAGATCTAGCATTAATGGTGCTTGTTTCCCGTTTCTCAGCTTCTTTAGTTTCTTCCGCTAGAACTGATTTATTCACATGGCAAATAATTGGCTCTTTTTCATACGTTAAAATCTCGACTTGGTTGCCACTTAGAGGAGTGACAGCTTTTCCTTTTTGCTGAGCATCATCCGTATCACATGGCAGAGTTTCTGGAGGTTTGGCATCAGATAGTGGTATGGCATTATCAGCCTGCGCCTCTTCTTTATCTACGTCTTTGGGTTCACTTGCTGGCATCGATTCCTCTTCCTAGCAAATAATCGGTTGCTTACTTTCGTCTTCTTGGTTTAAAACTTCAGGATATTACATTTTTGCCTGGCATCAAACTTGGTAGCATTATCTAGCTTTGCCTCGATGTTGTTGTGTTCAGGATCCTTGCCCTCAAAATTTTCCTCACACTCTATTACCACTAATGAGTCCAATGTACCTGTTGTTGAATACTCTTCATCAGTATAATATATTGATTCAAGTGTGTTTAGAAAAACTTGATACTCGTAATGTTGATTCTGAATTCCTTGAGGAACAGATGAAGGAAGAAAATTGCCAGCTTGTTGATGTAGCGTTGGCATGGTTTTCTGATTATTACCACTAACCGAAGCGTTTGCCACCTTGCCTTTATGGATGTTCTATTTCGTTCTCTTGAGGCATGCCATTCACGGTATTTGCAAGCCTCTTGACTTGTTCTTCCAAGCTTCTCATAGAATTCAAGGCTTCTTCAAATGTGTCTCCAATGTAATTTGTTTTCTCTTGAGGTGGATTGTTGTGCATCGGCATTTCTGAAGGCAATTCTACCATGGCAAATTATTCGTTGGATACATAAAGATCTTTCACTGATTTCTCATGAAGAATGCTGCCTTGGGATGTCATTTGTTTGAAGTTTGGTGGTGCAGCAAAGTTGTTAGGTGCATAAAAATAATCATCATCTTGATCATTCCAAAAAATATTCTGCTACTGGTTCCATCCTTACTTGAAGTTGTAGGAGGAAGGATTACAGTGCCCCGTGTAACAATAGGAATTAGGGTTGAAGGTGCAATTGTCAAACAAGTGGCATCCTCTATAATATGAACAAACAACATGTGTTGCTTGCCTTTTGCTGAACTTCTTAGGCACTTGCATTGATGTAATCATGTTTTTCAAGTTAGAAATTTGTGCCGAGAGTGTTGTATAGGCATCCTCTTCATGCGTTTCATATCGTCTTTGCTCATGGACAGCTTTTAGGGTTGGATATTGGTAGACATAAATGGGAAAAATGTAGTCATCATCATACCATGTATGGCTGCCCATACTCTTCTTTGTAGTTTTCCTAAAATGAAAAAAATTAACGATCAAAACAAAAAAAACCAAAGTTAGTAAAATAAAAACAAAAACAAGTAAAAATTAAAGCAATAAATTTCGTCGCAATCCCCAACAACGGCGCCAAAAACTTGTAGACTCTCTAGATGAAATACTGGCAAAAGGGGCAGAAAATATGTTGGAAAATTATAAAAAAATGCCAAGATGAGTCTTTTGCGTGCAAGTATACACGGTCTGCAAGTAATACAACAGTAAGCTGAGTATCGATCCCACAGAGATTGACTTGGAATTCAATTGCCTTGATTGTTACTTTCCTTAAGAAGAAGTTGATTTGTTTTGAAGTTGGTTTTGGAAATAATTGAAAAGAAAAGAAATAAAAGTAAAGTAAAGGCGTTGGCAAGGAATGTGCTTTAATGAATGATGAGCGTTGGTAGGGAATGCCTGGTTTTCACGCTATTCATGTCGTTCCAGCCTTTAATAACAACCAGTATTGGCATTGTTTGCCGAGCGGATTCAAAATTAGCAAAGCCTCTCTCGATGGTCAATGCCCTAAATTGATCATATACCATATATCTCTATAATGCTTGCTTTTAAATAAACCAATTTGATTAAGATCCAATCTATACTTCTAAGGGGTAGATTTCACTCCCGAAGTAAGTTCATCTACTTGAACGACTTCTCTCGAAGCTTCTCTCCTCAGTATTCAACAACTTAATCGTTGCCACCCCAAGTTTGTTAAGATATTGAGGCACAATAGGCCAACAGTGTCAGCTCTCGCTTGGAATAGTATTTAGAAAACATTAAAGTATGCCGAATAGATAAAACATTTCCAAGGCAGATTTATTATCAAAAACTAAACATGAAAACAACGTTTCAACGCAAACATCCCCCACCAACTATTGAATTAGTTTATGGTGAGGGATTTAACCGAAAAACCATAAACGTTTTCAAAATACATCATCATTAAAAAAATAAAAATAACTAAACAAAAAGAATGTGCAAGAAGGGGGTCTCTCGATACAGCCCTTCAATGGTTCCAAGACCTCGGTCTAGCTGGTCGAACCACGCAGCCTTCCTCTTCTGATCGTCAATGAAATCCTCTCCAAGTTTGTCCCCTAAATGCTTGCTTGATCATTCTTTAAATAGACGTGCAAAGAAGCCTTGGGATAAGCCTTCACATTTGAAATTTGAATACGCCAAGGGATACGGGATGTAATCATCTTATCCAGATTTGAAGTGATCTGCTGATCAGGTTTTCACTAGGGTTGACGTCATATGCCGTCGATCATTTGGCAGCTGAGCTCGGTATCGTTTGGTCCATCTATGCCAGACAAACTTGGCATCCTATTTTTTCAGATTTTGATCAAATGCTATTTTTCCGTAGCCTGATCTGGTCTTATTTTTTCGGGCTGACATTGTCAAGGGTTCTTGGCATGGCATCAAGTTCACTTCTCTGCCAACCGATGCTTGGCATTGTCTGGTCTATATGTGCCAACAACACTCAACATTTTCTCTGGCATTCCTTCTTGTGTTGCTTTTCTGGGCCAAATACTATGTCAAACCTGCAAAATTGCCAACAAAACAAACCTTCACACTGACATAGACAAAATTCTAAACTCCTTATACAAATGCATGATTTTAACATCCTAATGTGACTAAATGTACCTAAAAACAAGTAAAAGCATTGTAAGATTGGCATTAAAAATAGTACTTTTTGAGAGGTAACAATGTGGTAGCTTATGATTTAGTTCAGCTGATGAACCATACATAACGATTTCAAATTTTGTGTTTGGTTTGAATGGATATTAGAGAGAGAGAAATTAAGGGGGAGAATTTTGTGTTTGATTTTTTATTTAAAATTTAATTTTTAAGATTTTTTATTCTATGCTACGTCAGCACGTATGCCATGTTAGCATCCAGTTGGGTCAAACAATTGACTTGAAAGGAGTTAACGGTGACTCACACAGAAGTTACGGTTTCCGTCGGTCAACGTTGGTCAAGGGGCTTATTTGCTGCAATGTACGAACTAGAGAACCTAATTGAACGTGTTTTCGCGCGAGGGGCGAAATTGCTAATTTGGGTCAAACTCGGGAGCAAAAATACCCCTTTAGCCTAAATAAAAAAAACAAACCACAAAATCCACAATTCTTTTACTTCAATCTCGCGTTCTGCTAATGCTATAATTTTTTTGGCAAAAAATTGATGAAGATCAATCGAAGGAAATCATTTTGCCTGCTCTTTAGGTTTGTTAATAAAATTTTATGATGCTTCGCCATTATTTTTGCATAATAATAAGTTGAATTATTTTAATGACTTTATAATAAATATGCTTAAAAAATCAGGAGAAGAGCAAAGAAGAGAGTGCTTGGAGCCTTGGGCAAGGATGATGAAAGGCAGAAGTAACTAATGGATTGTTGTTAGAGATTGTTTTGTTTTAGGAAAACTGGTGCATGTTTGTGGTTTCATTTTTCTTAGTTTGTTGTTGTTTGATTTTGTATTTTCTTTGATTAGTGTTTGTATTGTAAGAATATTTCTTGTTATTTGGATTAATCTAATATTTGGGCACTCTTTTCCCCTTTCCCGACATGAATTACGTTTCAGTGTTGGTTATGAAAGGGCTTTTTAATGAGGCCCCATTTTTTATTAAAAAAACTATAGCAAAAATATCCATTTCAAGCCGTGTTGAGCCGACTTCGACGAGCTTCGAGCCCAATAATATTATTTTTGAGCCGAACTCGAGCCTAAAATTTCGAGCATGACAAGCCTCGAGCTCGTTATCACCCCTAGTCGGAGCCATTACATTAATATCCCTTAGGCGAACATAAGAAGGGTCGAAGGAGTTTCTTTGTAGAAAATAGATCAAGCCACTAGGTGGTTCAACAAAGACGATAAGTGTTCATCGGAAACATGTTTTATCTTTGTTATAAAATCGAGTTGAGTTAAAAAATTTTGAATTATTTAAGTTGACGAGTCCTATTTTATTACTCAAATTTTATTTGAATTCTTTTGATTTGAGTCGAGTTTATAAAATTCGAGTTGAGTTGAATTTTTGTACAAATTTAAATTGTAATTATTCATAATATTATAGTACAGATTTATTCTAATTTGAACGACTTTCTTTAGTCATATTAAAAAATATCATCTAAAATTCTAAAATATATTTATAATGTTATTTTTAAGGAATGAACTTTTCAGGATAAGGTATTGATAGAAGTATAAAAGAATCAAGGAAATGATGAGAAAAAAATCTAAAAAAATTATAGTTGAATGACCAAATTAATAAAATACAAAATTAAAAAACTAAAATACTAATTGAATAATAGTAATAATAATAAAATGATAAAGGTCAACAATTGTTGGAGCAAGTGATTTAAGTCTCCTGTTGGCATCTCCTCCTCCCAAGGTTCTAGGTTCGATATCCAGCATGAACATCTCTTTTTTCCTCCACTAAGTTGTATGTACTGTTAAAAAATGATCAAGCTCTATGAAAGAAAACATACCATTTCCCTTTGTATTGATATTTAGAGTAAACTACAAGAGATGCCTGTATAATATTTGCGTTGTTTTGTTTATACCGTTGAACTTTTAATTTCGATTATTACACTAAACTATATGGATGGTTGCACGATGATATAGCTGTTATACCAAAACGTCACTTTGGTGAGGTTATCTTAATGTCCAAAGGCCTAAATAAATGTCTTTTTGATAGAAAAAATGTAAAAAAAAAAAAAAAAACTCAAAGAGATTTAAACGTGAATTCTTTAGAATATAAAGTTAGCACCTAACACTAAATCAACTTAATATTTTTTCTAATTCTTACACAAATAATAAAATAAATAACATAAATATAGTATATGTATAATATTTTTATATTATAAATAATATAATACGATATAAATAAAAAATATATATAAACAATATACATTAATATATAAATAATATATTATATTATTTAAAAAACTAAAAAAAACTAATTAAAAAATTCTAAAATTCCCCCCAAAAAACCCCAAATCCCCCAAACCCAAATTTACCCACTACTGTTGTCGATCTTTACGTCGCTACTATCGCATTGAAGTTGCCTCTTCTCGCCTGCATATTGTTCATTGTACAATTTCGTCCTTCGATTGGAATTTTAGTGTTTAACGTTCGAAGGTCAATTGACACGCCATTCGTTGATTTTTTTGTGATGAAATAATGGAGAAATCTATTGTGAGGGTCCAACAAAGAAAAAAGTGGACGGAGAGGTGATGATCAACGACGACATAAAGTAAATTTGGGGATTTAGGTTTAGGATTTTTGGGTTTTTTTTGTAAATTTTGAGAATTTTAGGGATTTTTTAAAAATAATTTATTTGTATTATAAATAATATTAATACATATAAAATATATAAAAAAATTTATCTATATATTATATATATTTATGTATATTAATATTATTTATAATATTACTTATATCATAAAATACTTTGAACTAATCTCAAGTGTAGTTTAACGTATATGTTACGTCACTGTCCTTTAAAGAGTTAACGGCGAAGTGATATAATTAAAACGGAAATTCAAATTTAATGCTATAAGTGAGCAAATTAAAAGTTTAGTAGTATAAATAAGACAATACCAATAGTTTAGTGGTATGGTGTATGTGTGTCGCATATGTATCTATAGAGTACGAGCGTATTTGTTTAATGTATATAGATGTTATGATTAATTATGTGTATGATTATATGTACGTATGCTAGTATGTTATATTAATTAATGTTTGCATAAGTATATACGTTTGTATTATCGTATGGGTATTGTAATTATACTATTACTAATACTATTGGGCTAATATATAAAATGAAGTCCAAAAAAATATATATTAAACCAAATAAATAAATTACAGTCCAAGTCCAATTACAAATAATTACAAGGCCCGGTTGGCACAAACCCAAACCCTATCTAATTACAGTTACTGTGTGTGCAAGTGACTGTGGGCCGTTGGATCAAGATCTGATCCAACGGCCACGATCTAACCAAGGACCAAAATATCTGCCAGTCGCGTGCTCCACACGTATGGACCGTTCGAGTGCCACACGCGCGTGCGGTCCACACGCGGACGCTTTGATATCCCACGTGTGCGTGAGCCCCATGCGCTCTGACTCCTCGACTGCTGAGCTCCACGTGGCACTATCTGGAGCCTTTTCACCAAATCGAGGCTTCATCCAGGCCGTTCATCCTTTAAGCCATCTCGACCGTTAGATCAGATCTGATCTAACGGCCGAGAACACGTCTGGCCGCAGGCAGAACCCCCACACCGCCACCATGCCGATCTTCAACCACCGCGCCCAGAACATGTCAAACACAACAAGAAAAGAAATGTCAGTCCAGATCTGAAAAAGCAAGTAATATGCAACTTGTACCAAAACCAAAGACAGGCATATATATGTAGGAAACAAATATTTTGTAACGGAGAGAGTTGTAACAGAAAAGAGAGAGTGGTAACAGACAAGAACAAAGTTGTAATCAAAAGAACAAGTTGTAATCGAACCAGTCAAGTTACAATCGAAATACAAAAGTCAGTCCAGTGGTAAATACTCGTTTCCTTTTTTTTATTTTTGCATGCATATACAAAAGAGGTAAAAAAAGAGAGAGTGTGGTCTTACCGTCGCCGTTTGTAGGTCTCCCCTCCTCAGTGACAAGCCTTTCAGCTTCTCCAAGCCAGATACGGTGAACTGAAGGGAAGGGGAGACCCCTTGTAGTTTCGTTTTGGGTTTAAAAATGGGTTTTTTCCGTTTCGTATTTCCTAGATCTATGGCAAATAGAGGCGTATCCTCTGAATCCAACCTCAGATTCGTGTCGAGGGTGAGACGGGGGTTATTTTGGTAGGTTTTTTAGGCTCGCCGGCGCAGGTTAGCGGCGGCCGGCGACGGAGAACACGGCGGCCAGCCGCCGGATTCTGGGTTTTATAGAGAGAGTTGAGAGAAAATGAAGAACAAGGGTTTATTACAAAACTGGAAAATGAAAGAAATGGCCGAAATTTTGGTTTCGGCCTAAAAGAAGGGTTTATATAGTTATTATTATTTCGTTAAATGGGTAAATTACATACTAAATCCCCCGCGTTTCCAATATTTTCACTTCTGTCTCGCCGCATGGTATATTTACAACTCTAGTCCCTCTTGTATTTCAAAATCTTGCAATCCAGTCCCTAAATTACACCGAATCAGTTTTCAAATGGTAAAATTACGCCTTTAACCATCTCGCGTTTTTGAACTTTTCATTTTGGGTCTGCCCCTTGGTCCAATTACAGTTTTGATCCTTTTAGGTTCCGTTTACTTCGCATTTTCGTCCTTAAATTACATATTATTGTTCTTTAATTTCTGCCATTGACTTTTATTTTTCTTTCATTTCAGTCCTGTTTCTTTGTAAATACTCATGTTCGTATTATAATCGTATATGTTAATGTAGTCCCTTGTCTTATTATATATCCCTCGTATATGCCTTGTATTTTTATGTTCATATGTATATGTGTGTTAGGTTTTTAATGATTATGTACCTTTTTGTTCGGTTATTCATATTAAGATTATTATGTTCTAGTTGATTTGTACATGGTATATTTTGTATTTTTGTATGTGTGTATGTTCCCTTTTCTTTTAGGTTACATGTTAGCATATTTACCCATTTTTATGTATAATATATTGTCCCATATATGTTGATATATATTTTATTTCTAATATGTATGTCTTCTTGAAATATGTGTTTTTGTCTATATATGTATTTATACCTACCTTGTTATTGTGGCATGTTAAGTTTGCTTTTATCTGATATTAAGCTTGGTATGTATATGTGTGTTTTAATTACGTATTTCATTTATGTTAGACTAGTATTCTGATATGTGAATATTTACTGTTTTTAAATTATCTGCTATGTCTTATATTTTTATCACTAAGATTGCATATGGTATATAAATTGTTAATACGGTGCCCTTTTATCCGAGCGTAAACGGGGCCAGTATCAGGCGTAGTAATAGTAGTTGGGCGTTTATTCTCGGATAACGGGGCCCTTAAAATTTATTTGCAATTATGATCGAATTTTAAAATAATCGTCACTCTAATCCGGAAAATCCAATATTAATAAAGCGATAATTATTAAAGTACCAATTTTGGGCAGTGTGGGTATGCTAATCCTTCCTCATCCGTAACCGACTCCCGAACCCAATATTTTTCGAATCTTTAGTTTTATGGTGTCCGGCCTACCTAAGTGGCCGGTGGTGACTCTATTTTTTAAATGCGTTTTTTTTAAAAACTCCACGGAATAAATATTTTATATCCAAAAAAAATCACAAACACCTTTTCAAACACTTCAAAAATCCTCGTTTTTATTTAGCTATAAAAATAAAAGGGGCATCGCTACATATTGAAGTTATGAGTACTGCCTGAGTTATGAGTACTGCCTGAGTCAACCAATGCTACCAATTTCTGCTTCTTAATCAAAACTGTAACCTTCATGGTTCCATATCCAACTGAACCCCACATGGCCTGAAGAGATAACACAGGCACTTCTGAATCATTTTTTTCAAGACCAACCCCCTCTCCTGCCTCCATTTCTAATCTGTCCTCATATTTCACAAATTCATCTTGTTCCCCTTCCATTTCAGATCCTTCCATCAATAACTGATATAACTGAGATCTTGTACATCTATGTCCTGGGGTATATTTGGCAGGACACCAAAAACATAACCTCTTCCGCTTCCTGTCTTCCATGTCTGCAGGAAGTGGTTTATCAGGACCATTCCCAATAGTTGGAATCCCTCGTCTAGGTGATGGAGCATGACTACTACTGGCACTCACATTCTTGCTACTAGTCACTGTACCACTGTTGTTCTTAAGGACTGACAGTAGTGAATTAGCCTTACTAACAACAGAAGTCATTGATGGAGTAAAGGGTAAATTCACAGATGTAGTGCGAAACCGTGAAGAAAAACTTTTTCTGGCAGTGTGAAATACAATATGCTCAAAATGCCGTGCCAGTCGAAAAGCATCCAACAAGTCATTAGGCTGAAAAACCTTAATATACTGACCAATCTCTCATTTCAAGTTCTTAATAAAGATACTGATAGCATATTCATCACTAAGTTGCAATTGGTTAAGAATACTTACAAAATCAGTATAGTATTGATCGACTGAAGCAGTTTGCTTGAGTGAAACCAATTCTCCCATAGGATCCTCGAGTCCCTCTGGAGCGAAACGATCCTACATCAGCCTTAGATACTTTTCCCAACTGAGCTTATCAATTCCCCCATTGCTTCTAACAACAAAGTGGTGCCACTGAAGAGCTGCACCTTCCAAATAAAGCATAACCAACTTAACCTTAATGTCCTTAGGAACTTCCTCCGCAGCAAATAATTGCTCCAGTTTCGACCACCAGTCGCGAAACTGAGACCCATCGAAACTCGGATATCTGAGTTTGTAAGAACTCAGATGCGACTCATCCATAATCACGCAGTCATCATCCTTCGATTCTTGAACAACCTCCGTGGCTGCGAATTCCAATCCAGAATCCGACGCTAGGGGTGGCACACTCAAAATCCCCTTAGAAGAACCAACCTTGCCCACAAAACTCTCGAGAAGTGCTTTCATCTCACCGATTTCCTTACGAACGCCATTTACTTCCAAACGAATATCAAAGACCTTGTCAGAAATTGTCTTCTCAATTTTATCCTCTAATTTCTTCTCCAGCTCTTGGAAATCAGATTGGAGCTTGGCGATGTCTTGTTGTGTCCTCGTTTGAACGCCGTCCACCATTGCTAGGTCTTAGGCTCTGATACCTTTGACATTGATGCTAAGAAAAATTCACAAGAAAACCACAATTACGCAATAACAGGAAAAACTGAGATTTAAAGACGAAGAAAACCCAAGAAGGAAGGGTTCATTCCAAAGGAAGAAAAGGATAAGACAGACAGAAAATTCCCAAATTACAAGTCTAACTGACTCAGGAACGATTTCCCCTACTTATCCACTCAAAGCATAAAACGACAGCGTTTAAAGCAAAACATAAAATTAAATGAAATAACAACTGGCATATTCCAAAACAAACCCGTTTCTTCAAAGCTGGTAAATGACCGTAACATCACCGAGAAATATGAATTGCTGGTATTGAAGTTGGGTTAAGCTGAAGGATAAAAATGAAACCTGACCAGGTAACGTTGCTTCGATTTTATATCGACACGTCGCCGGCGACATTAAGATCCGAGCATTCATGTATGGGATTATTGAAAGTAATGAAGGGTCTTGATACCCGGCTTGAAGCTGAGTTGAACTTTCGGATGTTTTAAGGTACTTGTCATCTGGTTCCCAATTCCTTCCATCTTCATCTTTGCCACCCTTGGAACCACAGCCCAAGCCAAAGACTAGCTCGAAACAACAACAAAGACATCGAGAATGAGAGAAAACCAAACAATATAAATAAAAAAGGTTGTCTGTTCTTCAATGGCGTACAGGAAAACAAAAAACAAATCTTTTTATCCTGTACGCCCTAAACTAGTTTATTTTTTGGATTTTAAAGTTTATGAGATTAGTTCAAATAATCTCTGTTCTTCCATGGAGACTCAAACATTTGCAGCAACTTCCCTTCATTAAAGGTGTCAAACCTGAGAGATAAACATAGGGTTTTGTTATGGTTTCCCTATCTTTTCTGCTTTCAATTTCTTTTAACTAATTGTTTCAAAGAGGATAACAGAACTTGTTGGAAATTGATGGAGAGAGAGACAGAGAGAGAAACGTGATAGTTGGGTTCTAAATGAATTGAATTCCCTTTATTTTGCTAAATTTAACATTGTTTTATCTCAACACATGCTGAGGCTGTCACTTTCTTATCACTTTCTCAATTCTTTCTGTTACATTTCTCACAAAAACTACAACTCTTTTAACAGACAAAACTACTTGTTTTGTGTTGTTTTTAGTTATCTGATATCAGAATGTACTGATTTGTTAGTAAATTCTCTTAATACTGTTCTTCATATTAATAGAATTTGTATCACACTTGTTAATCAGACAAGACATCAGACAGCTAGTAAGAACAAAATCTTGTAGCAAAATACAATGCAACAGACAAGGAAGAACTGTCTGTTTTTCTATGGTATTTGGTAATGGCCACTCTCCAAATATAACAATGTGCGGGGTTGCAACTAACACTTACATATGTACGGTTGAATAAAAAACCGAATTTTCCTTAACGGATTCCATTCGTTTTCTTTCTCCATTAAAGCCTTCAAAATCTTCTCTGGGGTTAATTGATCGACTCAATTGTTACTTTCAATATATAACTCATTTCCGGGAGAGCCGGCCTCCACCCCCATCCATTCACTTCTTTGTTTACTGTTGCTCGGCCGCGGGCAGCATTAGCTCGGGTTGCTTCCGTGGTCTGTAAGAGGCGTTCTGTTGATTACAAACAAGAAATAAAAAGCTTATTTTGTTTTTCTGTGGTATGTCCTCCTAGATACATATAAGAAAATCGGTACAAGAACTTGCATTTCCTTTTGAAAATTAAGAGTTGGATTTTCAAAAGGAAATGGTGAAGGAAAAAGAGCCAAGAAGAGAGGCAGTCACATTGTCATCGTCTTTGTTGTCAACGTCATTACGTGACTCGGAAATGGATGATTTGGAACACAAACCGGTGGTGCATTTACCGTTGAGGAAGAACAATAAGAGATACTTATCTAAGCAATTATCGTTGGTCGAGACGTCCCGAGACATTGCTTGGGAAAGAAGGCGCTCCGTCAAGAGAGAAGAAAGAATGGGATGAGTGATAATGGATTGACTGATGAAGACCTGTATGAACTTAAAGGGTGCATAGAGCTCGGATTCGGATTCAAAGAAGAAGAAGGTCAAACACTAACAAGCACATTTCCTGCATTAGACCTTTATTTTGTAATAAACCGCCAGCTTTCTCCAAGTCCAGTCTTAACCCCTCAAAGCTGGAGTTCGTTGTCGACATCATCGCTCGGTGATCAGTCATCTTCTTTCGGAAGTCCTATAAGTGAGTCAGATTGGAAGATTTGTAGCCCAGGTAAGGTTTCAATGCCAAAACACACACATAAACTAATTATACATACACACACATATATATATTATGATAAATGTGATGCCATTTGCCCATTTGTGTGTACCAGGGGAAGATCCCAAGCTAGTGAAGACAAAGTTAAGGCATTGGGCACAGGCCGTGGCATGTTCTGTGATGCAATCATATTAAAAAGTGTTGGGGTGGGTTGTTTGCATAGAGGCAGAAGAAAAAAAGAGAGAAAATTCATCGTCAAACGAAATTCGGGTCATGATCTCTAACCCATTTCTCTTGAGCAAAAACAAAGATTTGTCGCCAAATTTTCGTATCACAAGTGTAAAACAACACCAGGCCAGATTTGGACCTGGAAAAAAAATACAGTACGGACTGTTGGAATGTACATTTGGATTGTTGCTATCATTAGTTGAACTAAAACCAGCCCTTTTTTGATGATCTGCAACATTCCAGAATGAGGGCTTTGTGCCTTTCTGCAATCATATTGTTTTTTGTTTCTTGAAGGATTTGATCCTTGGACGAGCTGCTATATCAAATCGTTAAAATATCGATGATTTAATTAACATTTTCCTTGAGAGATAATTTTATTTTTTAAAATGTCGAAAGTCAAATTAACAAAATATATAATCGTTGACGACCGGATTTATCATTATATCATTTAAAATATAAACAAACTTTAAATAAATATAGTGTTCATTATTAACAAGATATAATATATTAATAATTTTTTTACATCCTAAGATAGAAATTTAAATAATTAATGATTTCAAATTATTTTTTAATATTATTTAATTAAATAAATTATAAAAAAGGGCAAAGGCATTCCATCTCTAGAACTCTTGTAAATGTTGTATGTTTAGATGAGTTTAGAAAGGGCGACGCACGCTGCTAAACATTACTAACGCAATATACCGCTGAATATCATTAATTTTTTAATAATTTTTAAATAATTATTAAAAATCTCAAATACTCAATATGTAATTAATCTTATTTCAAAATAAAATTAAAATAAATTGTTTTATGAACCATTATCATCATCTTATTTATGGTTCTACCAAATTAAATAAGAGGAACATTCTTTTTCTTCAATTTATTTTGATACTCTACTATTATAATTTTTTTTTCAATTTATTTTGATACACTACTGTTATAATTTTTGTTCAGCGATGTAATCTCCCGACGGTTTCTATGGTTTTACCATCTTAAGGTTTTTAACATATTAAAATTAATTATTTTATTTTTATTTCTTTTGATTTGCGTATTTAGCTTTTGAGGTATTTTTATTTTAACGATTTTATTTATTAACATATAAGAATAAATATAGGAGGCATAAAGAAGAAGATGATGATTTGTAAAGTTTAATTTATAAAAAAATATCACGTGAAAAATAAAGATGTTATGGTTTTATCTAATTGTGTAGGATCATAAATAAGATAGTAAGAATGATTCGTGAAATAATTTCTTCTAATTTTATTTTAAAATATAATTAATTATATGTCGAGTTTTTAAATTTTTTAAAAATTATTAAAAATTAATAATATATTAATGTTCAATAATGTAGGTA
The DNA here is from genome assembly GCA_019671005.1 of Hibiscus mutabilis. NCBI lineage: Eukaryota > Viridiplantae > Streptophyta > Magnoliopsida > Malvales > Malvaceae > Hibiscus > Hibiscus mutabilis. Next base: position 5,198,932 of record CM033737.1, on the reverse strand, counting down.
GCTCGTTGTAGAATTTTCAAACGTTTATCCTAAAAGACCCAGAAAACTCTTTTTAGTAAATAACGAGACAGCCCACTCTTTAAGTCAAGTTCGCAACTTTTTATACTTTTAAGACCAAACCCTCCAAAAAAACAATAAAAAAGAGAGAGAATTCTGCTTAGGGTTTTAAGAGGAAACAGTAACCATGGCTCCTGATGCTTCAGCTGCCCTTGCAGGTTCCCACTTTCTTCAGCTATCTGCGTTTTATGCATATAGTTTTGCATTGTTGTTTATTGGGTTTTTTACTTTTAAGTTTGAATTCATTCAGGATAGAACTTTGATTCCTTTGGAGCAAAAAAGTTGAACTTTTAGTGGGTTTCTTTATTTCTTTTGGTGTGAATTATAGATGGGAGCTTATATTTTTTGGGTTATATGTAGTTTAGCTGAATAATTTTCTTTTGTTTGTTGTGTTCTGAATGCAAATATTCAATAGTTTGAATTTGAATTTGGGAAGTTGTTGGTGTTTTTATGCAGTGAGGCAGAAAGTTCAAAACTTTTTGAATGCAGCTTGTACTGGGAATCTTGATCTTCTCAAGAGTAAGGCAACTCATGTTTTGTCTTTCATCTAGTATTCCAATAGTTAGGTAATCTGAAATGATTTTTATCTTTGGATATTTTTTTGAGTAGAGATTGCGGCTCAGCTTGATGACGGGAAGGGACTGGCAAAAACAGTGGCTGACATTAAGGATGCGAACAAACGAGGGGCGATTCATTTTGCAGCAAGAGAGGGAAAGACTGAAGTGTGCAAATTCTTGTTGGAAGAATTGAAGCTTGACGTTGACACAAGAGATGAAGATGGTATGCATTTGATTTTTACATCATACATGGCCAAAATATTCTCAGTACTTTGTTCTTTGTGTACTACGGATTCTTCGACTTACATTCTTAAATTGCTTAAAAATGCAGGTGAGACTCCTCTTCTTCATGCTGCCCGACAAGGTCATACTCTCACTGCAAAATACCTTCTAGAATACGGAGCCAATCCTACTATACCCAGTGACTTAGGAGCCACAGCGTTGCATCATTCAGCTGGATTAGGTGTGTTCTTTTTAGCTTGTGTGTTCCTTTTCGGGCATGGGTATTGTTTCTATTTTTTCTTCAGTTCTGATGTCGTAGTGCGGTAATTTTATTGTCTGTGGTCACTGGACCTCCTTAATAATTTTCTTCTTAAGCAATCTTTGTGAATTCTTGCTTCAAATTCTCTACTTCTTTGCTTGCAGGAAATATTGAGTTGCTGAAGCATATACTGGCCAAGAGTGTTGAGGTTGATTCGCAAAGTGATGCCGGCACCCCTTTAGTTTGGGCTGCTGGTCATGGTCAACCCGATGCTGTAAAAGTTTTGTTAGAGCATAATGCTAATGTATGTTCCCTTTTCATGTTATACTACTTTACTACAAAAATTCTAAGGAGTAGAGAATTTCTGTAATTGTTTCTTTGATGTGATTTTTTACTGCTTTTTATGATTGCTTTTGCAGCCTAATGCTGAAACTGAGGATGATGTTACTCCATTATTGTCAGCTGTAGCAGCAGGTTCACTTGCATGCTTGGACTTGCTGATTCAGGTTATGTGTTTTCTTGGTTCTCTATTATGCCGTATACTTTGTTCTAATATAATGCTTGCAAGATGGAACTTTTGTATTTGACTCTATGCCATCTCAGATAAAAGTTTCATTGTTGTCACCGAGTTTAACGTTTTCTCACATGCAGGCTGGTGCCAAAGTTAATATTACAGCTGGGGGAGCAACTCCATTGCACATTGCGGCAGACCTCGGAAACCCAGAATTAATAAACAGCTTACTGAAAGCTGGAGCTGATCCTAATGTCATTGATGAGGTGAGATCACAAATGCATTCATTTATGAGGCAATAATCATCATCTTCTTGATTTAAAGGATACTTTGTTGAACTGTATGAATTTATTAGGAAGGAAGTGGGAAGTTTCTTACATTTACGTGTCAGCTGGTGCAGTACCAAGTTGTTATTTAAAGCAATCTCATCTCTTTTTGAACTGGAACCTTGAGCAGAAGTTTGATATTAAGAATAAGATTAGTCAAGCACACTTCTCTTTTTTTTTTTGAGAAAATCGAGTCAAAAATTGTTTCCCCATGGATTTTTAGTTCCCCCCCTCCCCCCCTCTTTATCAAGGAAATTAAAGTATTATTCCCACTGAGGTAGAAAGTGCTGGTTTTATAGATTTATTAGTTGACCTTATTCTCCATTTTTTATTTTTTTCATCTCATCACAGGATGGCCAGAAGCCCATACAGGTTGCAGCAGCCAGCGGCCAACGCAAGGCTGTCGAGTTTCTTTTTCCTTTAACTTCGAGAATTGATGCCATTCCAGAGTGGGCAGTAGATGGGATTCTTGAATTCATGCAATCTGAAACTAGCAAACAACTGGTACCAATTGTCTTTATTGTTTATTCTTATTTTCATTTGATATGAATTGGTTGTTCTCTGTTCTTCTCATGCCCCTTTCGAGTCTCACATGGACGTCTTGAAAATTTTCAACTAATTATATCTTTGTATATGAACTTAAGACTGTTTTTTTTAGCTAATATCTACATGTGCTGAGAAATTGATTACATATCTTATGAGGCAGAAGAGGAAATCCCTTACTAAAGAAAAAATCTTGACTACTATTGTTTAGAGTTATTTTTCAGCATCAATCAAATTTAAGCGGATTGCAACGAGTTTCACTACTTTGTGCAACTTTCTTACTTTTCTTGGAATGCAAATGTCTATATACACCTGTTACCCATATTTATTTCCGAGGTGAATTTTGCAGGAGGAAATGAAAAATCTGAAGGAAGCTAAGGGAACAAGGGACACCACGTTGCCAGCTAGCGATCTCCCTGAGGTGTCCTATATATTCTATTCGATGATTTATCTTGCTTTTTTCTTTCTAGATAGGTTGCTTTCTTCCCTTTGACTTGAGTGGTTGGCCTTTAAATGATGTGCTTCCCAAATTTTTTGTCCTTTGTGGTTAGCCATTGCTTTGTAATTTCCATGGTTGGAATCTATATTCGATATAATACATGAGAGTTTGAAGTAATGAAAGAACATATATATTATTCTCCCCAAATAATCTTAAACAATTTATTTAGGTGGCTCCCGAATCAAAGAAGAAAGCTGCAGAAGCAAAGTCAAGAGGAGCCGAGGCTTTCAAAAGAAATGATTTTCTTACAGCTGTAGATGCATATACACAAGTAAGACGTTATTCTCATTCCGTGCAAAAGCATTAACAATGTTTCCGCTAATCTATTGTGAGATTGGATTTGGATCCTATTGTTCCTAGACTAGACATTCTGTCTAAAATTTAAACCTTTACTTTGCATTTTGGCTCGTTTTTCTGCCTCTTTTTTCCTATCAAGCAATCCAAAACCACATGTGCTATCCATTGATTTCTAAGCCTGGTATATTACAGGAAGGAAAATGATTTTTCTGGCATTTGGTGGATTGAGTGCTTATGTGCCTTAATCTCGCGCTTTAATCTCATGTGTTGATGCATTTACAGGCAATTGATTTTGATCCAACTGATGCTACGCTGCTTTCAAATAGAAGCCTTTGTTGGTTCCGTCTTGGACAACCCGAGCAGGCTTTAACCGATGCAAAGGCTTGCAGAGCATTAAGACCAGACTGGCCAAAAGCTTGCTATCGTGAAGGTGCTGCTTTGCGATTGTTGCAGGCATGTTACTATCCATTAGCCTATTTGTCAAACTTTCTAGTATTGTCATTTTTGTTGTCTGACCATTTTCGACTGTTCCTTTTACTGCAGAAATATGATGAAGCAGCCAATGCCTTTTATGAGGGTGTGCAGCTCGACCCCGAAAATAAGGAACTCGTAAATGCTTTTAGGTCTGTAATCTCACCTCCTTGTCCTCTCTACTTAGGTTATCCTTTTTTTTTCGCCAGTGATTCTACACATATTCAGACTGAGTATAGAGATACGACATTTACAAATAAATGGAGTAAATTAGGGAAGTCTTGAACATATTCATGTTTGACGCTGACACCTGAATCCAAGTCAGCAGCTAAAAGATTCTAGCTTTGTTTTCGGCTGTTAAGATGTATATTTCCTTTTGATTAATTCGCTAAATTTACAGGGAAGCTGTTGAAGCAGGGAGGAAGTTTCACAGTGAAGAAAAGGAAAAATCTCAAGTTTTCACTTAGCTGCTGATAACACCAAAAGTAATTGAGAAGATGAATGCACAACTGAAAGGTTTCTGAGAATGGAAATGTACATTAGAAGCATGTTTATTTTTGAAGGTTTTCATATTTGGTTCGTATTTTGTTTGTGTTCGTTTGTTTAGTATTCACGAGCATGTTAGTTTATATGTTCGTCAACATGCCTGTTTAAATTTCGCGAACATGTTTGTTTCGTCAACACTCTTTTTTATCATTTTATGTGCAATAGCTCCTCAGGTTTTACCGTTTAAACTTCAAAGTTTACCATGTATTCAACTTAGTTCCTATCTTCACTAATATTTTAAATATAAAAATAAAAAGGGCAATTAAGTAAACGAGTCGATAAATGAGCTTAGAGCTTACAAATGAATTTGTTTGTGAATATAAATATACTTAACATACTTTTAGTTGAGTTGATAAATGAGCTTAGAGCTTATGAATTAACTTGTTCGCGAATACAAATAAATTTAACACATTTTTAGTCCTGTTTATTTGTTTATTAAATGAATATAAAATTTTTATTTATACTCGTTTATTTAGCTTAATAAACGAATAATTTATAAATAGTTTGTTTAATTTTCATTTACCCCTAATTTTTATCACAATTGAATGTTCGCATGCTTTAGTTTTTGGGTTTTGGTTTTTCTTTTAAAATTTAAAATTGATGAAGATTGATTGTGGATTTTCGAAAGATTTGCTCAACTTTGAATTAATAAAATATTTGTTGATATTACGTGACAGTTAATGTGAAATGATGAAAAAAATCTATTTTTTAATTTATTGATTAAATTGAAAAGTTTTAAATTTTTGTGAAGAAATCGGATAGAGATGCTTATAAAAAAAGCTTTGAACTTTCTTTCTTTTTGAAAGTTCTTCACAGAAGGAGAAACCCTTTCAAAAAATCCCAAAATATCCAAATTTTAGGGCTTAAAATCTCTTCCACACTCTCCATTCTTTCCCCAAATCATTCAAAGATCCAATCTTTCTCCGAAAATGCCATCCACAACCACAACTTACGGCACTATCACGTCCGCTGCAACCCCCATTTCCTCACACACTAAACACACTCGCCGCCCTTGGCCGGAACTCTTCTCCCTCTCCTCTTTCTCGCTCCCTATCTCCGCCGGCGATGCCAAAGCTCGAATAAAACTTAATGTCTCCTACTTCCGGGTAAATTACGTAATTATAGCGCTAACGATCCTCTTCTTAACTCTCCTTTGGCACCCTACTTCGATGATAGTTTTTCTGATAACTTTCATTTTCTGGTGGTTTTTGTACCTCTTCAATGATAACCCAGTAGTTATTTTCAACAAACCAGTAGGTGATACTGTTGTTTTGGGGGCTTTGAGTTTTGCTACTGTGCTTTTATTGGTTTTGACGCATGTGGGTGTTAATGTATTAGTTGGGTTGGTTATTGCGGTGGCTGTTATTGGTGTTCATGCTGCCTTTAGAGGAACTGGAGATGTGGGTTTCCGTGGTGAAGAGGAGGAAAATGGGTTGCTTTCTGTTGTTGGAAGTCAGCCTTTGAGGCCAGCTTCTGGATATAATAGGATTTGATCTGATCTGATCTTTTTGGTGTTGAATTGCTGCAAAAGTTGTTTTATGGGTGTTGATTTGAAGTGAGGGTTTAGTTATGAGGTTGTGGAAATTGGAGTGGAGGAATTGGTTGTTTCAATTTTGTTAAATGATCCTTTTACTGGTTAGGATTTTGGTTGAGGTGTGATTAGGTGCTATTAGTTTAGTCTTTGAGGTTAATAGTATTCCAGTGCTTACTCGCTTCATGCACGAATTCATCCTTGTGGTTGTTTGAAATTGAACTTGGAGCAGATGTTAAGGTGCTTTTAGATTTGACATTGCTGTTGAAGTTAGGGGGTTTTTTGGGGTTTTGCTTTTTAACTGTGTTATGCGGATAATGGGGTGTCTTTTGGTCCCGGTGTTTCTCGTTTCTCCTTTCAGTGTTTAGTATTTGAGGCATGATTTGATTCATATCATTCATGAAATGATTCCCTTGATCGTTCTTCATTTGGAGTTTTCACTTTTATTAGAAGAAAGTTGGCACTTGGGTTAGAAGTGGATATAACAAGTTTTGTACTCATTGATCGAAGCTCGAAAGAGGCAAGATCTTGCATCTTAATAGTTCATATTCTGGAAATATAGGAGAATGTGTGGCTGTTTGTTGGACGGTAATATTGGGTTTTATCTTCTGGCCAATTAACATGATTGTTAAATGAAATTTTGTGGCTGTGGATAGGGATGATGAAACTGTGTTGCAAAAGCTGACAAGTACGACAATGATGATTACTATTTGCGGTGTTGGCATGGGAGCTTTGAGTAACTTTGTTTTAGTCACTCAGGTGTGATCACTAATTTCGTTGCATTTTGCTGTATGGCACAATCTGAATGAATCTAACGATCATTCAATTTTCTTTCCTTGCAAACTTGGTGTCTTAGAACATGTCTCATAATGGTTGTTTGATAACCTTAACATTGACAGGTTATGCTAATTGTTTGTTTCAGCATATAGGTTTTGGCTGTTTTACAATTTAAACGGATCGAGCTTGCGAAAGCTTAATGCTGTAATTCTTGTAGGCTATGAGCTAACTATTACAAGTTAAAAGAATGAGAGAAACTCAAACCTAAGATCAAAGAGAGGATAAGGGCACACTGATTTAACTAATCGATGCCACTCAATTTCGATTAATTTAGTTCAATTATTCGGTTCTGGGGAAAATATTTATTCAACTATTTCGATCCGTTATTTGTTCATTTGGTTAAGTCATGGTAAGTTGGCTACTTCCGTTTTCGTATTTTGGACCGATGAACTGCAGTATACTGTAATGAAAGCAAACCTAAGTCGGCTTCTAAATCACAGTGAGAGTTCAATGATATGATTTCATGGTAACCTGTTTTTTAAAACCTTTGGGATTTGCTCAAGAATGAATAAACAAATTCGATAACTTTATGTGTATTACATGCATGATAACATACATGTCCAGTGAAACAAGTTAAAACTATGATGATCCTACCTAAGATGACATGTATGTTTAGATGATTGGAGTTGCGAATGATTCAAAGGAAACATGAAAAAAAAATAAACCAGATTAAACGGGTGTCTCAGGGAGCTTGGACTTTTTGGCAATATGATAGAACCATAACAAAGTCCTTCGCCGGTGAACCAACGGTTGCTGGGATCTTCTTTGCTGTAGATGCGGAATGAAACCAATAATCCACCAAGTTATGAAGTTGTAATGATGGTAGAACCGGTTGACCTCGGCACATGATCTCCACCTACAAAAATGCATTCACTTAAACCGTAATGGAGATAAATCATGTTAGCATCACTTTTCTTTTGCATTAAAACTAACTTAATCTCGAAGATGGTTCAGCATTATTTGGCTGAAAAGTCATTGACAGGTTCAGAGTTTAATCAATGCCATCAAAGCATGCTTTTACCGCGAACAGTTTAGATGTTTAACTTGCATGTGCTTTACAAAATTGATCAATCCAGTTTGAAACTTACGAGAATAAATCAAGAAATGAGAATAAACATGGATATACTGAACCAAGAAAAGGGTCAAAGAATCTTCTGGAACCAGAGCTGAAACATCCTACCCGGCAAGATGCATTCCGATACGGAAACCAAGGAATTAAAACTGAAGTGTTAACCAATGTTTTTGCCTCTGATTTCATTTCAGCATTCGGTTCCAGAAAACAAGAAAAGGAAAACAGCACACCTGACGCAACGTGATAACATAAAATTACAGCAAAATAGCATCTCTACTTTAGAATGATGTAAAATTTAGGTACTCTGAGCTTTATGGGGAAAACAGAAAACTTGGTAAAAGGTGATCTCACCTCGGCTTCACTTGTAAGATCAAGTTTCTTTACAAGGTACTTTTGGATGAATGAAACAGGCATTTTACCGTCCCTGTTACCATAAGGAAAGAAGTCAAAATATAAGGACACAATATTGCAATTTTTAGGATGTCTTATTGATTGTTGTTATTCAAGCATTGGTATTGCTATTTAAGAATTTCTATAATAAACATAAAGTACAAAACTATGTCACAAACTCAGCAGAAAATGAGGGGAAAAAGCAGATTCTGAGTGGCTAATACGAACAGACTACTCACTTTATCCTCAAGTAGCACGCAGAAAGCTGTGGAAGGGAAGTAGGTCCTATCCTGAAACCATTTCATAAAACCGATGGTGAATCGAAGATATTCAAGTTGAAAGTCCTTTATCAGACAATGAAACATGGATTGAGAATTAGCTCATGCAAGAAAGGAACATATTGTACAAGGCAAATCATTAGTAAGTGTATATCTTGTGAAATCAGTATCTTACCGGTCTTCACAAGCAACTAACGAGAGCCAAATTTGATTGTTTTTTCTATTCCACTTGGACCCCAAAGTGTCTAGCATGATTCTATTGGAGCCAGCTGCTTTCTTTTGTGCTTCTGCATGCAACCTTCTACGTTTCGCAGGTTTTGTAATCAAATCTGTTCCATTCTTTTCATCCAGGACCTTTGAATTCTGTCGATGCTCCTTATTTTTAGATTTATGAATACTCAAATTTCCATCAGGAACAGTGGGGGATTCAAGGTCAGCTTTTATTTCAGGCACATATGAGTGACAATCAGGGCCATTATGTGGCTCAGATACATAAGCCGCCGATGCGTGTGAATTTATCTTGGATGACTTTCTGTTAGCAGCTTCAACAAGACAGTTTAAGGGTGTCCACAGATCTGCTTTGCTTTCCATAATTTCAACATCGTCTGTACCTTCATTAGACCTGTGTTCACTAGAAGGTTGCGCCCCGGAACAATCCTGCATCGATTTAAGGAAGATGGACAAGTTTTTGAAAACTAAGTTTGAAGTTTAAGTAACATAATTGTAAACAATGTTTCTCCAGCCTCCTTTACCTGCCTTTTACTTTGACTAATTTTGTTTGAGGAATCAGGTGAGGTTGAGCCTGAGGGATGATCTTCTGCGGAATCTTCTTTCTTAGGGGACTCCTCAACGGAGAAACTACATCCTCAAAAATCAGCAATTCTTTTTCGTGCAGTAGCTTTAGTTCTCCTTCCAGTCAAACCACGCTGCATTTGCACTTTGGGAGTACCGACCACCAATGACGATAGTGATCTTTCCTTTCTTTTTGCTGGTGGTGAAGCTGAAGGCATAACCTCGGGAGCACTTATCTTTCTTCTTTTATAAGGGAAAATTGTTGCTCTTACATCTTGTAAACTGTGGTCTGGTCTGCATATATTTATAGGAAACTCTAATTCTATGCGGGCTTATAACAACACAAAACTTCGTAATAAACACATCGACTATAAGTCTACATATACACATTCATTGGAAACTTGCATAGCATCACATAAATGGGGTGCATCTAGCTAGCATATATTTTGAAAAGCAATATGCTAAATAGACTCAAAGGTAAGCAACATCTGGTGACACACACAGACTTATAAGAAGTCCTTAAGAAGCAAAGGTGCAGCACGGGGCGTGAGCCAGAGCATGCTGATTGCTGACGGCTCAATGCATAAAAACTGTCATTTACGACGTTGAAAGTGATATAACAGCACAGTTATACGATTTCCGCCCGGGGACAGTGGTTACCGAAAAAAAAAACCATACAATACCAAGTACAAATTTTCCTGCTATAATCAGAAAAAATAACCAAATTTGACATCAGTTAGTGGGACTGGATAAGAACTTCCGAATTCTACCGCTAACAATTTGTACTGTTTACAGGGTAACAACTATAGTTCTTATATTTGAAAGGACTATGACACAAAATTCATATATTTGTGAAAAACCAGAACCAATCACCTGAGTTTGTCAACTGGCAGACACCCCAGCTCAATGTCACATACAGGACAACAATCCATCCCTTCATTTGAGAGCTTCTCATATATGCACTTCCTACAAACTGAATCGATTTCAAGATTCAGTGCATCAAAAGTAAGCCACCAAGATTTACAAAAAATTATAAGGAGTTAAGGAACCACAAAAGTATACATCAAACATTCCAAAAACAGACAATGAGCAATTTTAACTTCAGTTCACACATCAAATGAATTGAAAGCACAACACTAAGCAGTTCGTGTGTCTCAATTTTTAACTTGGTTGTAGCCTTTCAAAGCCTTAAGATGACAACATTGCTATTCATGGTATAGAAAGGAAGCCCATTAATGCTTGAGACAGAGAAGTTGGTATCCTTACTGTATTGCATATCATGGTAGCAAATTATGGCATACTCAAAAACTCCTACATAAGTCTGCCATTGCCATATCCTCTGGTTATTATACAATAATAGAACTCAAACCACCACCATGTACGTACAAAATACGTATATGCATGAGACCAACAAAAGTAAAGAAGTAAAAGCAGAAAATGAAGAATTATTGACCAGAACAACCAGGTTGCAAGAAAAATGAAATAAGTCCAAAACCCAGCATATAGCCATGGCATTAAAAAGAATTACAAATCGGTGCCAAAAAAGATCAGAAATTTGGCATTCAATAGAAATCAAACACAATGCATCTGAAACGTATAGTTTGAAGAATGTAAGAGGATCGAGAAAGACATATCTCAACACAACACAACTAATCAAATAAATTGCAAACTCAGATGAAAAAACCCAGAAAGGAAAAACAACCCAGAACAAAATTATCATCCATATACAACAAGGAAAAGGAAAACCCAGATCAGAAATTATCAAGGAAAGAAAAAAAAACTTTTGTTTAGGTTCTGACAAGTGTGCTTTGGCTCAATGTATTGGTGTCAAAAAAGAGGGAGGCTTCTTTATTATTACATGAAGGATATCGTGAAAGGGATCTAAACTGGAACAGATGTGAACGAAGTGGTGGGTTTTGAAGGTGGGATTTTTAGAACATAACTACGTGAGGTTTGGTTGGATTTTTGGACACTAAATAGAGAGAAAAACAGCGGGTTTTTAAAGTCTATTGGTCTTGGCTCTTGGGTGGGTTTGAAGTTTTATTTTGGGTCCCTTTATTTCCCAGTAATTGATTTTCTAAAAAAATGACTTACGTAAAATGAATTATTTTTTTAGAAAACAGTTTTCAGAAATCATTTTACGCTGTTTAAATAATTTTGTACAAATCATTTTATGTTGTTTGATAAATTTTTTTCAGAAAACATTTTAAAAGTTGTTTTTAGTGAAACAAACATTGTGCTTTTTAATTTTTATCTTTCATTTTTATTAAATTAATTTTATTACTATAAAATTATATTTTACAAAATTTTGAATATATATTACAAAATTTTATTTTATATAAGTGCATCAAATTAAAATTTAATATCACTCAAATTTTCTTATAATTGTAAATAAAGTGTTACAATCTTGATAAAAAAAAATAAAGTGTTACAATAACATGAGATCAATGAAAAAGCAAAAATCATATAAAAAGGAAAGAATTTTCTTTCCATATGTAAATTTCTCATACAAAAAAACCAAGAAAAATAACAGTAGCAGCAACAACAAGCATTCATTCCTCCATAACCAACTGTATACAATGATTCAAATCATTTGATAGCTGCTTCAACTATAAATTTGAGTCACTTGTCTATAATTGATGTTTTTCTTCCAAAAAAACTTAGCTAACTCTCTAAAGCACCTTGTTCTTTGCCCTTAAACAACTCTACAACCTGAAAATAAAGATGATCACATTAAAACAACAAAACTTGTCATCCCACTTTAGATTCACCATCACACATTAAGCCATGGTCCTTAGGAGACTAAGTTACAAGCGAAATAAGCCAATTCATATGTTACTGAGGATAAGTTGTGGAATTACTTCCTCGTAAGCCCTTTATTTCTCTATGTATAAGTAAAAAAATTCAGCATACCGTTGTTAAGCAACACAGCAGAATGATGTATAAACAAAGTATGAAATGATAACAATTGATGCTCATAAGAGAGCAAAACAAATTAACAAGCAATTTTAACAATTTTCTGAAAAGCATAAATCAAACATTCAAAAGAGAATCTTTGCTTATACTAAAAGCTTACCTTGTATTGTAGTAGTCTTTTTCGGGCCATACCGAGGGAGGATTATCACCTATCTTGAGTTCAAATGTGCCATAGCATAAATCAAGTCCACCAATAAAACAAATTTGGTAATCAACACTCACAAGTTTCTCATGGTGAAACCTAATACCTATAGGTAAATAAAAATTAGCGTCTAAAGAGATCCAATATATTAATATATTTTACAACTCGAATTAGGAGAAATTTTGAAGAAATTAGGGTTTAAAGTTGAAAATACCATCGTTTTCCAGATATATTCGATACTGAATTTGATGAGCTGGCCTCGAGGTCGATCTCTCTGGGTTAGGTGATCGATGAGGGAGCCATTAGAGACAATTCCTCTGCTTGATTGCTCATTTTCGACCAGTAGAGAAACAAAGGAGGAAGAAATAATCATTTGAAAGTTGAAAAATCTTTCAATGAAAATTTCTCAAAATTTTTACGGAAAATCTGTTGAAAAAGAACATGAACGGCGAAGCGTACCTGTGGCGAACAGTAACAGAGTCGGAGACGCTGGTGAGAAGGAAAGAATCAAAGACCGCCAATGAAAGGAGAGAATGACGACGGAGAAATAAGAGTTGGTGAGATTTGGAGAAAATGGTGAACGGGTAAGATAAGGAAAGCGACTTGCCGAGAAACTTTCCGTAAGTCGTTTTACGCGAGGCCTTTGTTTATTTTCCCTTTGACACAATTACATTGAATTGTATCATTTTCCCCAACCAAATATCCAAAAAGGGGGAAAATGAAATACTTGAAACAAACACAGCCTTTATTGTCTTGGCCTAGGTTTTCGAGTTCTCTTAATAAAAACGATTAAAAAAATAATATCTCTAAATATTTGATTGTATAATTATTTTTATTTTTATTTTTTAAAACCTTCAACGTTTTATTTTGAGTTAAAATAATTTTTTTATAGATAAAAATTATTAGTCAATTAGCAATAAATAACTTAAAATTATTTGACAAAATGACATGTCAGCAGAAAAATTAATTTTTTTTATATAATTTTATAAAATTATATTTTGACTAATATGTCATTATTATGCAAAGTCAATATTTTTGTCTATATTACATTATTATGCCAATATGTAATATAACGTAGGTTTATCACGTCATTTCAAGTCATTTATAATTATCATGATTTTCATCCATAGAATAGTTATTTAGTTTAAAATAAAAGAATAAAAGTTAAAATACTTTAAAAAAATATAAACCAAAATAATTATTCGCCCTGAGTCTAAAATATTTTTTTAATATTATACCCTAAAAAATAGTTATCTTCTTTAGTTTTCGGGTGTTGTAAAGTAGGTGTGGTGTGTCTTTGAAAGATAAGCGCGCATAATATACATATATTGTTTTAAAAGATAGGGGAAAGTTACAAATCTAACTAAATTGTTTTAAAATATTTATTTTAGTCATTAAAATTTTAAATTATATAAAATAGACATTAAACTTTAAATTTTATTATAAAATAAACATCGCTTCATTAATTGTCGTTAAGAGGATAATCTGACGTACTAAAATTCATGAGAAACATCTTATTTTGGTTGTAACTAAGATTTTGTTTTTATTTTTTAAGATTTTAAAATAATAATTTCAATTTAAAAAAAAGAAAAAAATTTAAAATATATGAAAATTCACATTTTTAAGATTATATTTTACATAAAAATATATGAAATGTTTATCTCCTACACATCTGAATTTCCATTATTTTATTCGTGAATTGCCAAGACATAATTGTTTTGCATGAGGTTTGTAAGGTTGTCTAAATTTTTGAACTGTATTTGATATTAGTATGCTATATGTAAAAAAAGGGTAAGATGTTAAATAATGATCAAATTTTAAAATATATTTTATTTGGAAACAAAGCACAAATTATACTGCAGAAAAGAAAATTACTTTTAAAATGTCATAAAATTATAATTTTATTTATTGTCACAAAATTAATTATGTTACACTAAATTATTATGCTTTTCATTGTTAATTTTATTTTAAAAAAATTCACAAAATTATAATTTAAAAATAATTTCAAAAATAAACTGTAAATTCCATATATTTTTAATATTTTTAGAATTATTTTTTAGAAATATTAAAAATACCAAAAATAAAATTTCAGTTATAGTTGAGAGGACAAAATAGTATTTTATATTATTTTTAGCATGTCACGTCACCCCTCAAAGATAGCTAACGACGCAGTGTCTATTGTGTAGCAAACTTCAATGTTTAATACTCATTTTATAACATTTAGAAGTTTGGTGGTCAAAATAAATATTTTGAGATAATTTAGTGATCATTTTTAAACTTTACTAAAAAATAAATCTATTTTAAACTTGTAAAAAAATCACAAAACAATCAACCTAAAATGTTATCTAAAAGTCTAACATTTTTAATTTTTGGACAAGTTTCGAAACATGTAGTTTTTTAGCCACATCCTAGACCTGTCGTACTCCAAACTCAACCGCTTATTTAATCTTTAAACAAAAAATTTAAAATATTTAAATTAAAGCTATTAAAAATATTTAATTCTTAAAAAATAAATATTAAAAATAACTAAAAATAAAATACTATTAAAAATTTCAAAAATAAAATAATATATTATTTAAAAATTAAAATTTAAAAATATTTATAAAGTAATAAAAAGTTTGAAAACACTCATAAACTTTTCGATTGTCTCTCCTCATTCACCAATATAAGCCTATTTTTATTATTTTAACGTATTTTCAATGAAATAAACCTTAAATTATAATAGTAATGACTTTTAAACCTTAAAAATTGATGTAGTATCTCTTCATAACCCTTTTGACAATACACATGCCTCGTAGACAAAGTGATTGAACCCGTGTCTTTTAGGATGAACATCATTCATTTTTTCACTGAAATCACTTGTTGAGTTCGATAATATAAAAATTATCACAACAAAAATTAATAGCTCACAATTAATAAAGCATCCAGTTGATGGGAAATTAGGGAAAAATG
Organism: Hibiscus mutabilis; assembly: GCA_019671005.1. NCBI lineage: Eukaryota > Viridiplantae > Streptophyta > Magnoliopsida > Malvales > Malvaceae > Hibiscus > Hibiscus mutabilis. The sequence goes on along the minus strand of CM033737.1, from coordinate 5,183,674 downwards.
GTGGTTTAGAAGAAAAAAATAAGAAAAATAGGGTGCGTTGGAAAAAATTTAAGAATCTGTGGCATTTTCTACAGTGTCAGGAATAACGCCTCCTGCAGGAGGCATTTTTGGTCTAAAAAATATTTAAAAAATAGAGAACGCCTCCTGTAGGAGACGTTCAACGGCGTTTTTTGTTTAAAAAATATTAAAAAAATGGAAGAGTTCTCCGCCGACACTGTAAAAAATGCCATATATTCCAAAATATCATTTAACATATCCTATTACCAAATATTTATCCCTAAACACCCTATTTATCCAAAGAAACCATCGGTGTAGTGATAAAAATATCTTACATTTGATTAAATATTCATTTGATATTCACTTAGTAACATTTTTGATCCTCAGAAGTTAAAAAAAAATAATTTTAGCTCTTGATAAATTTTTTGCCCCCATAGACCTCGAAGTTTTAATCTTTTGTCAAATTGAATCAACTGACGAAAAAAAAAAACAAATTTATTAAACTGAGTAGGCTATTTTATCTTTATTTTTACCCTTTTTAATGTTTTTAATAATTTTATAAATTTTACAATTCTTAATAATTTAGAGCATTTATTATAATTTTGTAATGTTTTTAATATTTGTTTTGATTTTTTATGCAGAAGAACAAAATAATTTATGCATTGATAAAAAGACAAAAAAAAAACTGATGCCAGCTTATATTTGTTATTTTCCCGTTAGCTGTTTAATTTGATAAAAAAAATTAAAAGTTTGAGAACAACAAAATAAATATTAAAATGACTTTGTTTAAAAAAACTTTTATAGGCCAAAATTATTATTAGACCTTTGGTATTAAATCTTTAACTAAAACTTGGAATAATCATTAGCATACCTGGCAAATTTGACCCGACACCCGAGATCGAACTAATTTATCCGAATACGACGACACGAATTTGACCAAAAATTTAAAATAAATCGAGTCGAAATCGATCCGAATTTTAGTTGAACTAAAAATGGACCTAAACCGATTTTCAATCGAACCAATGGACCCAAACCGAAGGCAACTCGAAATAAAGAAAGAAAGATGAGATGTGAAATGTCGCACAACTCACCAAAAAGCCAAATATACATGCTATATAAAGTGATATATAATGTGTAAAAACCTAACTTGGCCTGAAAATCTAACTGAAACTGATCGATCTCCTATTAACCTGACCCGAAATCAACTGACCCGACCCGATACTCGAACCAAAATTACAATAGACCCAAATTAAAACCAAATTTTGAACTAGACCGGATCCCAGAGCCCTCCCTAGGCATGGGCGAGAGGGGCGCCCGCCCATGGCCCATTTTTTACAATATTGGTATTATGGTCTAATTTTTTAAATATTTATTATTATTATTATTATTATGGGTTTACTCTTAAATTTTAATTTTTTCAATATTTATTATTAAGGTCTAATTTTTTTTGATAATTGTTATTAGGGGTCTAATTTTTTCCCAATATTTATTATTAGGGGTCTACTCTTAAAATTCATTTTTTCTTCTAATATTGGTTATTAAGTGTCTAATTTTTTCAATACTTGTTATTAGGGGTCCAATCTTTTAACATTTATTATTATGGGCTCAATTTTATCGATACTTGTTATTAGGGGCTACTATTAAAATTGATTTTTTTTCAAATATTTATTATTATGGTTCAATTTTCCCCCAATACTTACATTAGAGGTCTAATTTTTTCAACAATTGTTATTATGACCCTAATTTTTTTCAATACTTGTTATTAGGGGCTCGGTTTTTTTCCAATATTTATTATTAGAGGTCTACTCTTAAAATTCATTTTCTAACATTTGTTATTAGGAATTCATTTTTTCCCCAATACTTGTTATTAGGGGCCTAATTTTTTCAATATTTGTTATTAAGCATATACTCTTGTAATTTATTTATTTTTTCAACACTTGTTATTAGAGAGCTAATATTTTCAAATACTTGTTATTAGAAACCCAATTTTTTCTCTATATTTATTATTAAGGATCTACTCTTAAAATTTATTTTTTTTTCTGATATTTGTTATTACGAGTCCAGTTTCTTCTCAATACTTGCTATTACTATTAGGGGCATATTTTTTAAAAAATATTTTTTATTAGAGACCTATTTTTCTAAAATTCAAAATTTTTAATAATTATTATTAGGGGCCTAATTTTTAATTTCGTCCTAGGGCTACTAAAATCTCAAGAACGACTCTGCCCGAACCGTACTTTAACAGAATATAATTAGACCCAAAATAACCTGAATCAAACTCAAACCGTACGACCCGTTTGCCACATCTGTTAGTTTTAGGTTCAAAATATAAGGAAGAATAATCTTTCATTAATTCAATGGAGACAAGGCTCTTAATGTTAGTTTCAAATCATAAATACGTAGTTCTAATGCCACACATGAGCAGGACCCTAAGGAACCAACAAGTCAACAACATTTGCTTAATTTAGTACATTAATTATCAAGTTCATTCATTAATTTGGACCTCTTTCTGCTTTTCAAAAGAGATACATACACACACACACACTTCTTCCATCTCAACGGGCAACAATTTATCTTTGCAGCTCTCCATCCCTTTGTTTGTTTGTGTTGATGGTGTTCCGATGGCGGTGCAGAAGGATGGCCTCATGGGGCTTTGATGAATATTCAAACTCATCAAACATCAATGAGTAGAAATTTTGCGAGTCTCTTGAAATCAATAGTTCAAGATATGAGAAAGAATTAGAAGTTCATTAACTATGTTACCTGAATAAATGACATCACATATCAAATAAAATTAAATGCTACAAACCAATTTATTCAAAAAAAATATATATTTCTAGATCGTAATAAAAAAATATAGATAGTAATAAAAGAACTTAAGTACTAATTAAAAACTAAATGCCAAAGATGAAGGTTCAAATAAAATATGCTTACTTGCAAATGTTCAACAACTTGTTATCAGTAGAGCCACCATTTTACTTTTGATTTACGCTTTCGACGTGCAGTTAAATGTTTAAGTATCTGTTCTGGAGATTCATGTAACACCCTAGGAAATTTAATTTAGAACCCTAACCCTAATTCCAAAATCCCTAATTCAAAACCCTAGAATTTGAAAATTAGGTATCTAAAACCCTAAATAACTATTTATGTGACCAAATCGAAAACTTCTAAACTTTGGGGCCATGAGAAGAGGGCGGGACAATTGTGGGGGACCTCCCCTGCAATTTAACCTTTTTCTTTAAGGGAATTTAAATTTCAAAAGTATAATAAAATATTCAGATAATCCTAAAAACATGCATACTGAAAATATCCGCAAAACCCAAATAGTCTCTATACCAAATTACATCTCAAATTTGATAAAAATATAATAAAATAATAATAATATCTTAAAATTTATGAGTCCGTACTGATGTGGAAATAAAATTGAAACGCAAGAGACCCTCCGAGTACCAGATCGCCTAGAGTCAAGAATCTGAAATATAAGCTACAAGGGAGTGAGCTATTAAGCCCAGTAGAGGTAGTCCCCTGATCCTCTCACCCCTTATTTCTCCAATCACAATGTGGTCAAACCACTTCTTCCTCCGTACAACTCATCCTATGCATGATTAAATAATGTTTATGAACACATTCTTAACACAGTTGTATCGTACAAAACACGAGGAACACAGTTCGAAAGTTCTGATAATTTCATAAAACACAGTTAACAGTATGCATAACATCTCAAATCTCAGTGAAATCTCAACACAGAAAATAGTCATGCAAAGTTTGTAAAACATTTCACAAAATATAGCACAGACAGAGAACACACTTCTAGCGGCCAAAGCTTTAATGTCAATGCTGACGCCTCCCACGGTCTGAACTAGCTCTAGGTCTAGCTGAGTTAGAACTTACGAAGTAGAATTCTTAATTAAATTCACCTTCTAAAATAAATATTACTTGGCCACCTAATTGAAACTATGCTAGAACTCACGTGTATTTCTCGCAGAAGGTGCAGAAGCAGGCTGAATAGGAGAATGTGGTAAAACGTTGTCCTCAAAATTGATGTCGTCTGAAACACATAAACAAATCTCATTAGATCTTGTACACAACTCCTTAAATTCCCAAAAGTAGATTATAAAAAGCAAAACTATTAATTCTTGTTTGAATTAAGCTAAACGGGCTGCAAAAACGGACTCAGGACGTCGAGACATACGAAAAACAAAGATAAAAAAGTCAACAGTAAACATTAACGTTAACCAGTTAAGTCAATGCTAACGTTATCGCATGGGTCAACGCTGATGTCATTCTCCTGGTCAGCCTGACGTCACTCGGGTCCCAGATCGGGTCAAAATCTGGTTCACAAACTGGTCCGATCCTAATCCAACAACTCCAGTTCAACTCGTTGGACCGGTCCACTCATCTCTTCACAGCCCGGTCCACTCCGGTTCAATTTAAAATGTCTTCAATCCGTCGATTGAGTATAGTTCGATTATTATTGTTGCTGGTATAATATACAAAAGTACGAGCTACCGAGCATGCTTAAGCATGCAATATCCTTCTATTCATAGTTGAAAAGAGATATAAGCAATATAGATATTGTACACTATATGTTTTAAAATGTATTAATTACTAAACGTCATCAAATTAAATCAAACTAAATATATTTAGGCTAATCATAAATAAAAAAAAACTATAAATAAAAACTTCACGATATTATCAAATTATATCGCTTTGTCTACAATATGTATGTGTATTGTCAAAGAGTTAAAGAATATGTATGAACATATACTAGATTGTAATCACTTTTAGACTATTTAAAAAAACCATAAATAAAAAACTCACAATATCATTTTTTTAAATCTATATATTTTGAAATTTATTTTTTACGCATTAAAAAATATCAATATTGCACATTTTTATATTATTATGTTTAAAATCATTATTATTATTATTAATTATATTTTAACTCTTGACCTATTACTTAACTCTTAGTGACTCGGCTTGCTGTTTTCTTTCCTGGCAAAAAGCCTCTCACCCTGATGTGCTACTTACAGAAGGCTTTTGACTCCATCGGCTGAGATTTCTTGCTTAAGGTGTTAGAGACTATGAGATTACCTGAAAAATATAGGACTTGGATTCAGGCTTGTGTTAGATTCCCCAAATCCTGAATTACGTTTAATGGAACTTTAGTGGGGGGTTTTCAAGGGCACTCGAGGAGTCAGACAGAGTGACCCTCTTTCACCCTACCTTTTCGTGTTGGTGATGAACGTTCTGTCTGCCATGCTTGATATTAGTGCTCAAAGGGGGATTTTTCAGTATCAACCAAAATGCAAGTGTATTAGTTTGACCCATTTTAGTTTTGCCGATGATCCCTTGATATTTTGCAGGGGCTCAATGGATTCGATTTTGGGAGTACAGGGTATCCTTGAATATTTCTACACCATGTCTGGCTGAAATTGAATGCGACCAAGTCAGAACTATTTGTATCTGGCAGTGATCCTCCCTACTTGGATAGTATTCACAAAAGCACAGGGTTTCAAATTGGGCATCTTCCAGTTCATTACTTAGGTGTTCTGCTAGGTACTAGAAAATTGATTGAAAAAGATTATATTTTGCTCCTTGGGAAGATTAAAAGCAAGTTGGGGTAATGGTGAGGGAGAAAGTTTAATTTTGGGGGCTGTTTACAACTCATTAGGGTAGTCTTGTTCAGCATTGCTAACTATTGGTGTTGACAACTTATTCTTCCCAAATCGATTTTGAATAAGTTTGAGCAGATGTGCACTTATTTTTTTTGGAAAGGTTCTAATGTCCCTGCCACTGGTGCTAGGGTAAGCTGGTCACAAATATGCTTACCAAAGTCTGAAGGTGGTTTAGGACTGAGAAGTATTCTCTGTTGGAACAAAGCTTGCATGTAGCTGGTGAGGAACATCCTTGCAGGAGAGAGCTCGCTTTGGGTTGTTTGACTTAAGGAATATGTCTTCAAGGGTGTGGACTAAAAGAAGTCGAAAGGTGCGTTTAGATGAGTGGTTTTACAATTTTGGATTTTTTTTGACATTTTCAAAATGCTAGAATTTAGAATTACATCATTTTAAAATATTGTTAGCATTTAGATATACATCATTTTTTAATAGAGATATACATCATTTTAAAATGTTAGCATTTATAATTATTTTGTTTGGATATATATTTTTTAAAGAAAAATTTAGACTATTCAAATTTTATGAACTTGAAAAATAATTATAAAATAAAATAATGAAAAAAACAAAATATAAAAATATGCCATATGGATATGGATATCATTAGATTTGTAAAAATGTACAAATAAATTAATAGTATAGAGATATTTATTATAATTAAATTAAAATAATATTTTTTAAGTTTAAATTTTTATTTTATAATGGTACTAGATGCATTAAATGAAATAAAATTATGATTTTTTTTTTAAAAATACCTATTTGGGTGAGATTTGGACTAAAAACCCCTTAATTTTTTTTGTCAGTTTTGAAAATTTCCATTAGTTTTATCAAAATTAAAATATATTTTTTTAAGTTTTAAAAAGTAGATAAAAATGAATTTTCTTTTTAATTAAAATACACTTTAAATTCTTCTGATAAAACCCCGCAGTTTAACCTTTAAACCAAAGAATTTACATTAAACCTTGATGGGTCCTTGCCTTCCTCACTCAAGAATGGCAGCAATCATTAGTTTATTTATAATATTTAATATCTTTAAAAATCTCTACATATAATTACCTGGTAAAGTTTAAACTCAAAATAATTCCAATAAAAAGTTGAAATAGAATGCGACATAAATGTAAAGCTACTTAGATACTACTTAGGATAAACTACACTGGTGGTTATTAACCTCGTAGAGTACTTGTAATAGTCATTGAAATAAAAAAAAAACTTTAATTAAAATCACTACTGTTAAAAAAATTTAATTAAAATCACCACCATTAAAAATCTTTCATTAAAGTCAATGGACCGTTAAAGTGGGTGAGTCTGGGATGCGGCAGGTCTAGGGAGCGGCTAGAAGATGACAAGTTTTAAAATTTATCTAAGAACCTAAAATATAAGACTTTTAGATAACATTTTAGGTTATTTTTTTTTCGTACTTTTGACAAATTTCGTTCTTACAAAACAAATTTCGATACTTTGTTCAAGAACCTAAAATATTATATAAAAAAAACAAGTATCTAAACTTGTTTTTGTAAGCATTGAAACTTGTCAAAATTACGAAAAACTAATTTAAAATATTATCAAAAAATATAACATTTTAAATTTTAAGACAAATTTCAAAACTTACCGTTTTTAGCCGCACCCTAAACTCACCCCGTTAAAGGACTAAAAGTAAATGAGTGGCAGAATTTAAAATTAGGCAAAACACATATTGAACCATTTAACTTTTCAGGATTTTCAGAAGTAGCACCAAACTTTTCATATTTTACACTTTTGATCTTAAATTATTAATCCTTTACAATTTGGTCATGTTTTTTAGAATTCACAATTTAACCCTCGTACTTCTAGATTTTTCATAGAAGTACCCCTAAGCTTCTTGTTAACCCTTATTTTTATTACTTCTTAGATCGTATTTTTAATTTATTAATTGAATTAATATCAATTTAAATTTATTTATTTTGAACAATTTCTACCTAGGAGAAAGAGAATTTATTCCTAATGGGTTTCGAACCCACAACCTAGGAGAGAGGAGATGGTGTCAACTAAGAGCTTTAATCACTTGCTCTAGAGATTGTTGGCATCAATTTATATTTATGATAAACAAAATGAGACATTTTAATATTATTATAAATATTTTCTAAAAATATTATTATAAATAGGCCAAGATCAATCAAGATGGCGCTTATTTGCAATCTTGTTAATCTTCCATGTTTTGGACCCTCATATTGAATTTGGATACGTGGTTTGTGTTCATGGATAGTTTCTCATGACGCTTGGCTAAGGGTGTTCAAACGGTCGGTTCGGTTAACCGACCGAACTGAACTTCCAAAATTTTATTAACCGAAATTTTTTCCTATTAACAGTTAACCGAACCGAATTTTTTTGAAATTTTTTAGCCGAACCGAAAAAAGTCCGGTTAATTCGGTTAACCGAAATTTGTTATAAAATTTTGGGTAAATTACACTAATGGTCACTAAACTATGTTAAAATAATATTTTTAGCCACTGGACTTTCAAAAGTTATAAAACAACCATTAAATTTATCAAATTATTACAAAATGATCATTTATTTATTGCACATTACAAATTATTGATAAATATTGAAAATTTTAATGATTATTTTTTAATAATTTAATCAATTTAATGATCATTTTGTGCTAATTTGATAAACTTTAATGATCATTTTATAATTTTTAAAAGTTTAGTGACCAAAAATAAATATATATAATATATATAGTATAAAATTTTGGGTAATTCAGTTAATTAACCGATTTTGAACCGAATTAACCGATAACCGAAGTTTGAAAAAATCATTAACCGTTAACCGACCGAACCTAAAATTAACTGATCGATTAACAAAAAAAATTTCGGTTTGGTCGGTTAACCGAAATTTTGAACACCCCTACGCTTGGCTTTGATTTGTGGTTATCGTTGGTCTTTTAATAGCTTAATTCCCTATTTGGTTCATTTACCGATGCAGTCAGATTTGCTCGTATCTATTTTCCGTTCGAGCCTTTTGGTTGCATTTTTAACTTTTTCCATGTATGATCTTTATATGATCTGAAGTGTCTAGTTTTTTACGTCAATGTTATAGGAAAATGTTTAAATTATATATTTAATTTACGATTATAGTTATAAACTCTTATTATAATTTTGAATATTTTCTCTTTCGAATAAGACTAACAACTTTTATTAAAAAACATAATTATAAGCTAAAATAATGATAATTATATTTGAACTTTTTACAAGCTTATAATTTAATCCTAGCCTCCTTAACCTCTCTAGAACCTTATGTCAATTTAGATTTTATTTTAACATACGTGTCACGGATATAATTCTTAGGGTAAACTACATCAGTAGTCACCCAACTATGGTTTCTTTCCTATTTTGGTCACTGAACTATTTTTTTAGCAAAAACATCACTAACGCTATGTTTCCTTCCTATTTTGGTCACCGAACTATTTTTTTGGCAAAAACACAACTAACGTTACGTTTCCTTCCTATTTTGGTCACCGGCTGTTAAAATTTTAACGGTTTTTTTACTTGGAATTTTATTTTATTTTTTTAAAATTTCCATGTTATTTTTTCTCTCTCCTCATAAGCAATATATGTTATTTTATAATATTTTTATTCAAACTAGCAGGATGATGACACGTGTCACTGGCTATTAGTGAAATAAAAGGAATGAAAAATCAAGCCCCTTATGCAGCCAGAGAGATTCGACTAATAGGCAGTTACACGTGTCACCATCCTATTAGGCAGTTACACGTGTCACCATCTCTCTGGCTACATAAGGGGCTTGATTTTTTATTCCTTTTATGCCACTAATAGGCGGTGACACGTATCACCATCCTGTTAGTTTGAATAAAAATATTATAAAATAATATATATTGCTTACGAGGAGAGAGAAGAAATGACATGGAAAATTTTTAAAAAATAAAATAAAATTTCACGTCAGCAAAACCGTTAAGTTTTTAACAGCCGGTGACCAAAATAGGAAGGAAACATAACGTTAGTGATATTTTTGCCAAAAAAATAGTTCGGTGAAAAAATAGAAAAGAAACCATAGTTCGGTGACTATTGATGTAGTTTACCCTAATTCTTATTACATTGGCACGCCACGCCACGCCACGCCACGCCGTCCATTTGTTGTTAGCCGTAAATGTTTAGAAACTTTTAATTGGTAATTAATGAATCGGTTAATTACTACCGATTATAGTACAAATTAGTTCAAACAATGAACGAACAATTACTATCATACCGTTGAGCCAATCATTGTTAAAATAACTGGTCCAGTTTGAAAATTGAAAATATAAATTAGTATTGATTAAGAAAAAAAATAACTAAAAATAAAGAAAATGTGAAATATATTTCTAAAAAATAGGATGAAAATGAAAAAATAATAAAAAATCCAATTTTTTTGTTAAAAATAAAAAAAAAGATTTATTGAATTATGATTTTTAATGATTTCAGTTATTTATTTATTTATTTATTCGATTCGTACAATTAAACTATGAATTCAAACCATTCTGGATTCAACTGGTTGATTAAATTGATCTGATCCTATTTTTACAACCTTTAATACAACTATTGCACACAATTCATCAAGCACTCACATGTTACCTTTGTTATTTGTTACTATATTTTAGTAAATTCGTGAAAGTTAATACTTAATGATTAAAATTGTGTGGAAAAGTAATGTAATTCTTGAATATGCAAATGCTAAAATACAGTAAGTAAATAGAAATCATCTGCTCATTTTCGGTATCCTTATTTATGTTACATTAAAAATTAAATTTAGGGTTTAAGATTAAGGTTTAAGGTTAGGGTTAGAGTTTAGGGAATTAGAGGTAAGGTGTATTTTTAGGGTTTATAGTTTAGGATTTAGAATTTAGAGTTTGTGTGTGTGCATGGTTAGAGAGTTAAGAATATGTATGAATATATACTAATTTGTAATCAATCACCTTAATATTATTAAAAAAATCAAATAGCTTTGACTATAGAAGGGAATTCTCTTATTTTATTATTATTATTTGATTTAGCAATTGCTTCAATCTCAACAGGCGACAAATTGGCAGTCCACCATAAGATGGCCTTGGCCATGGCCTCTCCCATCAGTGTCAATCTGCCGGAACATGGCTACATCTAACTCAAGCCCTCCATTACTGCACTGATCCACAATTCTCACAATTACTTGAGCTCTTGTAGCTCTATTTGTCACCTGTTCATCACAACCTATGTTACTTATTTTCCTGCACAGTTCTTAATTTCAACAATACATGAATGGAATGATAAAAGTTAAGAAAAACATTGAAAACCTACCCTTAAGCATCTTCCACAAGAAGCTTGGCCGCGAGGTCCGACGGGTCCACAAAAGGCGGTCAATCTGTAATCACTCATTTTTGTTCGGATTGTAAATATTATAATAATATTAATTAGTTATAGTAACTATTATATATATGTATTAGTATGTATGTATAAGTACGTGTGGTAATGTATATTTAAACATATGTATGAGTCTATGTGCATGTGTGTAGGTATACGTGTGTGGTATATGAACATGTTTATCAATGTTATATTTATATATGTTGTCAATAATTTATATTTGTGTATTTAAAGTGTATGCATGTATGTACATAATACGTATGATTGTATGAATGTGTGTTATGTACGAGTGTATTAATATATTATGTCCGTATATGAATATGTATTAATGTTTGTATGTGTATGTATACGTATATGTGTTTGCATGTATATATGTTAATTTGTATGTATGTATTATTGAGTGCATACGTATGTATATATATATATATATATATATAAACGGATATAAAATATTAAAAACCCAAATATATTAAGTCCAAGTCCAATTTGCATGTTAAAACCCGAACTGAATATTACAAGGCCCAACCGGCCACAGCCCAAAACCCTTTAATAACCTAAAAAACTCTAATCCATATTTGAACCCTAATCCCTTTTATTGTATGCGCAGTCGCGGGAGGGCCGTTGGATCATATCTAGATCCAACGGCCATGATTGAAATTCAAGGACCCCTCATCTGCCGCGTGAGCCCACGCGCGGACGATCCAGCTTTCCATGCGAGCATATGGAGCATGCGCGAGACTCTTCAGATCTCAAGGCACAATGTGTCATCGATCCTGGCCGTCCAAACTTCAAACAATCCTAGCCGTTGGATCAGATCTGATCCAACAGCCAGGAATGAATTTGGCCGATTGCTCTCAACCACCCACCCACGTGGCTGCTCCGCCTGCTGCCGTCGTACAATTTCACCGGCTCTTTCACCAAACCGGACATGCAAAAATCAGAAAAACCCAGAAGTCAAAACCAAATAATTACCAACCCCAGTAATCGCATTTATTTTGATAATCTTGTAAGCAAAGAGAGATCAGAATAGAGAGCATATAAACCCAATGTATTGAACCATATGGAAAGAGGTCTTGATATTCGAAATAATAATAAAAATTCAGAGTTTGCTGGTAATCTTCTCCCATTTTTCTCTTCTTTACATGCATGTCTGTTTCGAAATAAAAAATAAAAAACAATAAACAAGTAAGGGTTAGAGTTTACCTTTGTCGAGCTTCCCTTTCACCGATGATAAGCCCTATAAGGGGTGAGTCGGTCGAGAAAGAGAGATCAAAATACGAATAGGTTTTTAAATGGGGGCTTTCGGTTTTAATAAAAAAAGGCTAAGGGTTTCATTTTAAAAGAAAGTAAGGCTGGACTTGGTTTTGGAGGTAAAAAAGGGTCCTTTGTGACCTTTTTGTAGTCCCCAACACTAGAAAGCGGCGACCGACGACGGTGTGCAAGGTGGCTGGCGGCCGATTTCTGGAATTTCAAAATTTTTTGGTTTCTGGTTGGGAGGAAATAATAAAGGGTGGGATTATTTTTTAAAGCAAAATTTTGAAATGGCTAAAAGCCAAATTTCGAGCCGGATAGGTCCATTTATAGATATCTTTGTTTTTTAAAATGGTCTAATTACGAGATAGTCCCTTCGTCCTTTTAAAATTTTCACTCTAAGCTTGTCGCGTGGGTTATTTACACTCCCAGTCCTTGAAACTTTTATTTTATTTTCAATCCCGCCCCTATATCAGTTGAAATTAGTTTTAAAATTGTAAAATCACCTATTCAGTCTCTCCGCCTTTTGATATTTTCAAAAGTTCTATGCCGCATGGTACAATTACATAAACGGTCCCCCGAAGTTCTGAACTGTTTTAAATTTCATCCCCTAATTTGTTTTAATTATTTTAAAAGGGAAAATTCCTGTTTTAGTCCGCACTCTTTTTACAGTTTTTCAATTAGGACCTTTTCAATCATTTTAAAACTTTTTGTTAATTTCTTTTTTATCCTCGTTCTTTTAATTTAATTTAATTTTAGTCTTTAATTTATAGTTTTGTTAATCGTACTATTTAATGCTTAATTATTACGTTTCTATCATGTTCTTGTTCGATACTTTCTTTACTTTATATGCTTTTATGTTGTTACACTCGATATATGATACCAATATTATTTTATTTGCTTATCTTGTCTATACATGTAAAGTATGTTAATATATATAGATATGTATTATGTTATACTAACTAAAATTATGTATTACATTATATGTATTACATTTCATGATATTTTTGTAATTTATGTTATATGTATATGCTACATATCGTATTATTTATGTATATTAATGTTATATGTTGTATATATTGTATTTGTACATGAATTAATGTTTCATTATTTATTTGTAGTTGTTTAATATTCGTTTACTTTTTGGTATTTCATGTATTTTAATTTACCGTATTTATTTTATCGCGTTTAGTTTTAGGCCTTTTTAATCCCGGTATTCTGGTGGGAGTGTCATCCCGGTCTCCGGGTGTCATCTCCTTTGATATCGTAGATCGAGGCAAATGTTAATATTCGAATATGTTTTTAGTAATTAATTATTAAATTAAATCGACTTTTTATTTTTCTTTATAAATATGATAGGAATCTATGTGGTACCAATATTAGGCGAGCGAGGGTGCTAACTTTTCCCCGTGCATAATAAACTCTCGAACCCAATTAAAATCTCTGGTTTTGTTTTCGGCGTCCGGTCTACCTAATCCAAGTGACTGGCGACTCCATTTTTAAAATATATATTTTTCTAAAATATTCCCTTTTTAATAATTTTACAATAAAGGTAGGAAATTTTCCCAAACACGATATTTATTATTATTTTTTGTAGAAGCACATTTGACACTATTTAGAAAAAATAGTCGCTACAACATGGCGGCTTCGCTGGGACCAAAATTTTGTTTTCAAAAATAAAAAGGGAGTTAAGCCCTAATTAGATTCGTATTGTAATTATTCAGAAAATTTTAAAATTTAGTTTAATTAATTTTTAATTCCTAAACCTTGTTCTTTTTTTTTCATCATATAGTAGTTTTAAAACCTTTAGGAAGAGTGATTACTTCGCTTCATGGGGTTTTTACCTCCGTACAGTGTTGTAATTCACTTCAGGAATTCGGTCCTTATATTTCGTGAGGTTTTCACCTCCGTATGGTATACGGATCGTATTCCCTCGAATCTATGTCCAAGCGGCAGTTCGAGTACCGTTTACTTTAGAGTTCAACTGCATATAGTGAGATATAGAGCCTACCTGTTAGAATCATACCAGTACTCTGTATGTTTAGCAGATGACCTGTTTAAGTTTCTGTTCGCATTTGTGTTTTTTTGTATTTTTTTAACTGCTTGATTTGAGCGCTTTAATTACCTTTGTGTATTAACCATTTATTTCAAACTGACACAATTTTCTTTTTGTGTTTGCCTTTCTTTCTTCCTTTTGAGAATCACATTTTTATATCATAAAGGTATTTATTTCGTAAGTGATCGTCATTGTAGAAGGGAGCCATAATGGACAAAAGGTCTTGTATCCAGATAAGCCAAGCAAATCCCAAGCATTGTCAAAAGAGTCAAGAGGGCGAATCGTTAGAAGAGTTCGAACAAGATAGGCTAACTGGTACTCTTACTAGGGATGAGCGAGACGAAGTGCAAGAATTGAAGAAACAAATGGCTGATATAATGAGTATGATGACCGCTATAGCTAAAAGTAAGGGGTCCATAGAGCCAAAAGAAAAGTCGGTTAAGAACCAGAATGAAGGTACCGATGGTCAGGATCCTGTTCCCAGGCAACGTAACATCGGTAAATACAACCAACAAAAGCCTTTTGTGATTCACGTCAACCAATCAGTGGGAGGTGCATCTGAGTCAAGCTCCCAGAAAATAGAGATAAGTCCATAAGAAACCCGAGAAACTGATAATGTGAAGAAGTATATCCCGAAGCCTGCGAGGTATACCGAGCTGCTTCTAATGCTTATTAAAAGAAACCTTATCACCATTGTTCATTTGATGCCGAAAGAACCACCTTATCCGAAAAGTTACGACAACCGAGCCAGGTATGGCTACCACTTAGGACGTTCGGGGCACACTATAGAGAATTGTGGAACTTTGAAGAACCGAGTTAGGGATCTTGTCATTATGGGAGCACTAACTTTCAAAGATGGAAGGCCCAGATTTTATAGTGAGTCGGCGATCACTCAAGGGGCAAAGTAGAAGAAGAGCCAAGACCCGAGTCATGGGTTGAATGAAAGTGAGTCAAATTTAGAAGCTGAAGATGGGGGTATCTCGGAAGAGGGACATTCATCTTATTATAGTCATCTCGAGAAGGAAAGAGATGATTTGAGGGAGAAACTGAAAAATCTGCAAGATGAGCATAAGAAGCTTTACTGCATGTTCCAGAATACTGGCTTGGGAAACACTTTTGAAAAATATAATAACGGCATCTTAGAACTGAAGAACGATTTGGGGCATTGGAAACGAAAAAGCCATGCAAGTGGAAATAGAGCCCGAGTATTTTTACAAAAGTTGAAGAAAGTCGAAAGCCAGCGCGACGTCCTCAAGAGTGAGCATGAAAGCAGTTTATATATGAATGAAATTCTGAAATCAAGTATGCAGCAAAATGAGAATGAATTCCGCATATTTCAAACAGAGAATGCAACGCTTAGAGAACAAATTGATGAGCTTAGGACTTCTCTACGTACGAGCGAGATTCGTACCGAAACATATAAACAAGCTGGCTATGAAAGCGTCGAAAAAGTAACTCTCCAGCTACGAAAGACCGAACGAGAAATACAAGAGAATGATAAGGACATAAAGAATGTCATCACCCAGGCACGCAAAGTAGCTCAACAAGTGGCAGATGTGGCCGATGCAGCTATGCCTTTAAGTCAGAATATGAATCCTGCACTGGATCAGGAAGGAAATATGGCTCATTTGCTCGAAAAAGTCCAAAAGTTAGAGGCTAGGGCTCATCATTATCTGTATAGTTTACAAGACTGAAATCTGATGTAACAAGCCTTTTTGTTCAATAAAAGTCTTTCTACGATGATCACTTTGTGACTAATACCTTATTGCATTAATGTTTGCATTTTGTTGATTAAAAAATATTCCATATTAGGGGATTTTTTTATAAAAGGAAATATGTTTTGTAATGTACAGAGATTGACAATACTACGGTAGAAAATAATTAGAGTATGAAGCAAATACAGAAGACAAAAGTGGGGCACCGAGCACGCATTTCGCCCCAAGAAGAGTGGCTAACAAGTTGCCTGTAGAATATTGTCAATTTTTGTACAGCAGACTCATTTCCTTCAATGAAAGTCCTCCTAAGGAACTATTAATGAATCAACACTTCATTTGCATTCATTTTTTATAGTTCATAATTACTGCTTATTTTTTACATTTTAGACAATTATGGTGCATTTCATGCATTAATAAAATAATAATAAAATTTACGGGTTCAGTGACAGTATCCGAGAATTAGTTAAAAAAATGATGGAACAAAGACTGGAACCAATTAGAGGATAGAGTTAAGAGAGAGCTCAAGAAGAAGGAAAAAATAAATGCTTTCAATACAAGAGATTTCTGCTTAGTCCCTGACTTGGTCATTCCTCCAGATTTCAAGGCTCCTAGATTTATGCAGTATGATGGCACCAGCTGTCCGAGGGTGCACCTGACCATGTTTTGCAGAAAGATTGAGGAATACATAAAGAACGAAAAGTTGCTAATCCACTACTTCCATGGCAGTTTGGTAGGACCCGCTGCAATTTGGTACAACCGGTTAAGCAAGAATCAGATTTGATACTGGGGTGACTTAGCCAGTACCTTTTTGAGCCAATACAAGTATGCCTTAAAATTAGCTCCAAGTCGACAGTTCCTTCAGAACACGAAGATGAGACCAGATGAAAGCTTCAAGAATTACGCTCTGAGATAGCGAAGTTTGGCAGCCCAAGTTTAGCCTCCCATTGCTGAAGAAGAAATAGCTCTATTATTTCACGCGGTGCTTCCCATTCCCTTCTTCGATATAATGTTAGAGAAATCGAGAAGCAAATTTGAGGACTTTATGACAGTGGGAGAGAGAATAGAGCACGTCATCCGAGAAGAAAAATTGAGGTCTAAGTCTAAGGACCAAACTGATGAGGAAATAGAAAGAGGAAAAGAGATAAATGAGTACTGTCTCCGTAGCACTCACAATCGCAAGAGAAGAAGGCCCGCTAAGTATTCTGAACCACCAAAGAAAGTTCCCCGAACAAGTGCAGACCTAGAAGTGTTTGGGTACCCATTTCAGATATATTTCCTCGTATAGTTGAGGGTCGCCACATTATCCCCATACCAATAAAGATTATACCTGACCCGTTTGCTCACAATTTTGACCTAAAGAGCATTTGTGATTTCCACATGGGTGCACTGGGGCATCCTACTAGGAAGTGTCGACTGTTGCAGGAAGAAATCAAGAAGCTAGTCAACGAGGGAGTCTTGACAGAAGCTTTAATCCAGCAGTGGAAGACAAAAGAATTGGGGCAAGTCTGCATCAATCCGAGTAGGTTAGAATGAAATGGTCCCTATGCTTGGATGTCTCACTTTTTTTTTGTTGCAAAAATGGCTGTTTGATTCACCGTATTTTGTTTTTTTTTCTTTTAAAATGTATATTGAAAAAAGCCTAAGGCTTAAGCCCAAAAGCAGGGAGAATATTTTAAAGACGTATGTCTAATTATTTTTGAAAATCATATTTAAAAAATATTTTGCTTTGTCATTCTTTGATTCTTTACATTTTTCATTCATTGTTATGGTGGTAGCTGTTGTTCTCTCATACGCATACACATATTCATAAAAAAATCATACAGTAACATAGCATTTTGTTAATGTCATTAAATTTCCAATATAAACATACCTTTCAATTTAGATTCATAGGTCAATTCTAAACTGTTTATATTTTGAAAAATTGAATACCGTAGGGGATATTGTGAATGTTAGCATCCACTAGTCCATTTAGGCTGACAGAGGAACAAAATGAGTGTTTAGATAATGGGCAGTTCCCATTTTAGGAAAATTCCCCTCTGAGGCACTTGTCGTTTAAGATCCCTGAGTCGAGTGTTGACCCTAAACTTCTATTCTTTTGAAGATTTTCTCAATATCTATGAACGAGATGACGAATGGTACTTTCCCACCTACCAAGCAAAGAAGAAATGAAGCCATGAATATCGGATACGAAGACCATAGAATCACCAGAGGGGGAAGTGATTGAAAACGGTATTAGGATCGACAAGCAAACCAAGCCATGTAAAAAATGCCAGGCAGAGAACTGAAGTAATGAAGAATGAGCGCTTTAAGTTGAACAATGCAATAAAAAGGACACATGAAGAAGTTACTAGCCAATAAACATCAAGAGAACTGTGGAGAATCGACTACTTCCGAGCAGAAATAAACATCAAGGGGTAATACAGATACGATAACAAAAAAGAGGGAAAAAGAGAAAAATGTATATAAAAAAAGAAAGAATAGAAAAGAAAAGAATAGAAGGAAAGAAAAGAAAAAAAAAGAAAAAAAAAGAAAATAGAAAAGAAAGAATAAAAGAAAGAAAGAAAAGAATACATTACATCAAAGCAAGGACGAAGCTTAGATGGAAGAAATAAGTAGGAGGCTACAAGAAATCTCAATTTTTGAAGAACTTTGGAAGACCAGTCACCTTTGAACAAGAAATCAAGCATTAATGCCGACCAAAAAAACAAGTCGATCAGAAGGTATAGAAGATGGAAATGACCTCTAGGGTGAAAACCTAAAAAGGGCGGTCTAGAGTGATCCAGAAAATAAAGAGAAAAGAGTGATATGCTTGAGCATGTTGGCATCAAAATTCTACCAGAATACATCAATCCAAAGATACAGAAGATAGAAATGACCTATAGGGTGAAAACCTGAAAAATGTGCAGTCTGAAGCGATCCCAAAAATAAAGAGAAGAGAGTATCCTATTTGAGCAAGTTAAGTATAGGATGAAGGTTTTGACTAGAAGAAAAATCCCAAAGAATTCATTCAAGTGAATATCAGTCTTGAAGGGTTATAAGAGATTGATTACTTTGCCAACCAAATTCCAAATCGGTTTGAAAATAGAGAAAAGAAATGAACTCTAGGGTGAAAACCCAAAAACAGACAGTCTGGAGCAATCCGACGAACGAAAGAGAAGAAAATACTTTATATGAGCATATGCTGATCAAACGAGTGTAAAAGCATGACACGTGGTCTATAGTACAAGACTCCAAAGACCATTTTGATCATTTATAGATATCTAAATGAGATAGTTTTCAGACTACGTCCCGCCTATAAGGGTTAACCTTTCTTCAGGGAACGTCAAACCTCGAAGTGCCTGATCGACACCCCAAATGAGGGAAGAACGGGGGGCATAATGAGTGGTAAGATCAAGAGAGCCACCTTAAATGGGATAGAAAATAGGTATGAGAAGTGTTCCTCCCAAAAGCCTAAATGGACTAGGGGATACCATACATATGCTTACATCACCGACATAGACCAGATTTTCTAAACATACAATTCTGCTAGTAGGACTAAACGTTAGTTTTCAAAAATGTCTAAACCCTAAAAAATCAAATAAATTATTCTGCATATTTACCACTTGTTCCAAGTATTAGTTTTTGAAAATATTTTGAGCATTGGGCATTTTTTTTCAAATTTTAATTCTTTACACATTTGTCATTTACTTTCAAACATCAATTGTAAAAAATGTTTGGTATTTAGAATCTCAAATCATCCAAACATTAATTTTTCAAAATGTTTTTTCGAATTATATTTCTTCCCAAACATCAGTTTTCGAAAATGTTTGCCATTCTTTTCTAAACTTTGATTTTAAGATATCTATAATGTTTCTCAAGCATTAATTTTCAAAGATGGTTGACATTTTATCCAAGTTTATTTTTGGAAACGACTGCCTTTTCATTAAAAGTTTTTAAATGAGAATTAAAGTATAGGGACCGAGAGTTGGTTACCTCAAACGCTATAAGAAGATTAGGTTTCAGAAATGAGTTCAGGGCATAGGGGCATTTCGCCCGCCCTAATGTTAAGACATATCAAGACTCTGAATGTTGGGTTAAGAACTTAGAAGTAGTTTAGCCCATAGATTGGATGGGGCAATGGGGAGGCGAGAAAAACGGTAAAAGTCCTTACCTGAGGATAGATGGGGAACTAGAAGAAAGACTTACAAAGTGGGTAGAGAACCCAACGAATAATAAGAGAGTTACTCGCGCACGAGAGATAAGAGCGTGGATATTTGATTAATGAAGTAAAGATTGATAAAATGAAGATTAATGAGCATACTGCAGAGAGATAAAATGAAGAAATCTGAAGAATGACCTTTCAGGGAATATGATTTCAAAATAGAATGAAATAGAAAAGAAAAAGAAGAAAAAAGAAAAAAAAGAGAAAAGAAAAAGAGAAAAAACAAAAGAAAAAAGGAAAAAAAAGAGAAAAGAGAAAAGAAAAAAAGAAGAAAAAGAATGAGGAAAAAAGAAAAGAAAGAAGATAAAAAAGACAAAAAGAAAGAAAAAAAGAAGAAGAAGAAAAAAGAAAAGAAAAAAAGAAAGAAGAAGAAAAAAAGAAGACAGAAAAAAGAGAAGAAAAAGTTTTACCTCGCATGCATCATATAGATAGGGTCGTGCTAATTTAAAGGCATTTCGCTTGTGTTTAAACAGATATTTGAAGATTTTCAAAGATTTTGATCTGCAATTTCATGTTGAATAAGCGGATTTTTTTGAAGATTTATATCGGTAACCACTTTCGTCGTGAATCCAAATTTTAATGAAGATTGGTAGCCATTTTCGGCTTGAATCCAGATTTTAAGTCCTTCGGGCCATCAATAAGTCTTTCGGGCATGGTGATAAGACCTTCAGGCCATCAATAAGTCCTTTGGGCATGGTGCTAACCTTATTGTGCTGTCAAGACTGGTAAGAACCAGGGCATCATTTTAAGGGATATTGGTAGCCATTTTGGCTTGAATCTAGATTTAATAGAAGATTGGTAGCCATTTTCGGCGTGAATCCAGATTTTAAGTCATTCGGGCCATCAGTAAGTCCTTTGGGCATGGTGATAAGACCTTCGGGCCACTGGTAAATCCTTAGGGCATGGTGATAAGACCTTCAGACCATCAATAAGACCTTCGGGCATGATGTCAAGCTTCCATTTTAAATGTCAAGACGAGTAAAATTCAGGGCATTGAAGAGATTAAAGCTTCAAGATATGGCCGAGGGAGGACGAAAAGTTCCAGAAGAACCCGTGATTCCAGAGCCGATGAAAGGAAACTAGGACAAAAATTAGTGCTTTTGGTCTTTGCTTTGTTCTCGTTTTACTAGAACAAGCAAAGAGGGGCAGCTGTAATCATTCATTTTTGTCCGGGTTGTAAATATTATAAAAATATTAACTAGTTATAGTAACTATTATATATATGTATTAGTATGTATGTATAAGTACGTGTGGTATGTATGAGTTTATGTGCATGTGTGTGTAGGTATCTGTGTGTGGTATATGAATATGTTTATCAATGTTATATTTATATATGTTGTCAATAATTTATATTTGTGTATTTAAAGTGTATGCATGTATGTACATTGCACGTATGATTGTATGAATGTGTGTTATGTACGAGTGTATTAATATATTATGTTCGTATATGAATATGTATTAATGTTTGTATGTATGTATACCTATATGTGTTTGCACGTATATATGTTAATTTGCATGTATGTATTATTGAGTGCATACGTATGTATATTATTATATATATATATATATAAACAAATATAAAATATTAAAAACCCAAATATATTAAGTCCAAATCCAATTTGCATGTTAAAACCCGAACTGAATATTACAAGCCCCAACCGGCCACAGGCCCAAACCTTTTAATAACCTAATCCATATCTGAACCCTAATCCCTTTTATTGTATGCGCAACCGCGGGAGGGCCGTTGGATCAGATCTAGATCCAATAGCCACGATTAAAACTCAAGGACCCCTCATCTGCCGCATGAGCCCACGCGCAGACGATCCAACTTTCCATACGTACGTGTGGAGCACGCGCGAGACTCTTCAGAGCTCAAGGAGCCACGTGTCATCGATCCTGGCCGTCCAAACTTCAAACAATCCTAGACATTGGATCAGATCTGATCCAACGGCCATGAATGAATCTGGTTAATTGCTTTCAACCACCCACCCGCGTGGCTGCTCCGCCTGCTGCCGCCGTACAAGTTCACCACCTCTCTCACCAAACCGGACATGCAAAGATAAGAAAAACCCAGAAGTCAGAACCAAATAATTATCAACCACAATAATCGCATTTATTTTGATAAATCTTGTAAGGAAAGAGAGATCAGAACAGAGAGCATATAAACCCAATGTATTCAACCATATGGAAAGAGGTCTTGATATTCGAAATAATAACAAAAAAATCCAGAGTTTACTGGTAATCTTCTCCCCCTTTTCTCTTCTTTACATGCATGTTCGTTTCGAAATAAAAAATAATAAACAAGTAAGGGTTAGAGTTTACCTTTTTCGAGCTTCCCTTTCACCGGTGATAAACCATATAAGGGGTGAGTCGGTCGAGAAAGAGAGATTGAAATACGAATAGGTTTTTAAATGAGGGCTTTCGGTTTTAATAAAGAAAGTCTAAGGGTTTTGTTCTAAAAGAAAGTAAGGCTGGATATGGTTTTGGAGGTAAAAAAGGGGTGCTTTGTGACATTTTTTGTAGTTGCCGACACTGGTAAGCGGCGGCCGTCGACGGTGTACACGGTGTCTAGCGGCCGGTTTTTGGAATTTCAAAGTTTTTTTGGTTTCTGGTTGGGAGCAAATAATAAAGGGTGGGATTATTTTTTAAAGCAAAATTTTGAAATGGCTAAAAGCCAAATTTCGAGCCGGATAGGTCTATTTATAGGCATCTTTGTTTTTTAAAATGGTCTAATTACGAGATAGTCCCTTTGTCCTTTTAAAATTTTCACTTTGAGCTTGCCGCGTGGGTTATTTACACTCTCAGTTCTTGAAACTTTTATTTTCTTTTCAATCTCGCCCCTATATCAGTTGAAATTAGTTTTAAAATGGTAAAAGCACCTCTTCAGTCCCTCCGCCCTTTTGATATTTTTCAAAAGTTCTCTGCCGCATGGTACAATTACATAAATGGTCCCCTGAAGTTCTGAATTGTTTTTAATTCCCTAATTTGTTTTAATTATTTTAAAAAGGGAAAATTCCTATTTTAGTCCCCTACTCTTTTTACAGTTTTTCAATTAGGACCTTTTTAGTCATTTTAAAACTTTTTGTTAATTTCTTTTTTATCCTCGTTCTTTTAATTTAATTTAATTTTAGTCTTTAATTTATAGTTTTGTTAATCGTATATATTTAATGCTTACTTAATTATTACGTTTCTATCATGTTCTTGTTCGATACTTTTCTTTACTTTATATGCTTTTATATGTTGTTACACTCGATATATGATACCAATATTATTTTATTTGTTTATCTTGTCTATACATGTAAAGTATGTTAATATATATATATATACATATATATATATATATATATTATGTTATACTAACTAAAATTATGTATTACATTATATGTATTACATTTCATGATATTTTTGTAATTTATGTTATATGTATATGCTACATATCGTATTATTTATGTATATTAATGTTATATGTTGTATATATTGTATTTGTACATGAATTAATGTTTCGTTATTTATTTGTAGTTGTTTAATATTCGTTTACTTTTTGGTATTTCATGTATTTTAATTTACCGTATTTATTTTATCGCGTTTAGTTTTAGGCTTTTTTAATCCCTGTATTCTAGCGGGAGTGTCATCCCGGTCTCCGGGTGTCATCTCCTTTGGTACCGTGGATCGAGGCAAATGTTAATATTCGAATATGTTTTTAGTAATTAATTATTAAATTAAACCAACTTTTTATTTTTCTTTATAAATATGATACGAATCTATATGGTACCAATTTTGGGCGTAGCGGGGGTGCTAACCTTTCCCCGTGCATAATCAACTCTCGAACCCAATTAAAATTTCTGGTTTTGTTTTCGGTATCCGGTCTACCTAATCCAAGTGACTGGTGACTCCATTTTTAAAATATATATTTTTCTAAAATATTCCCTTTTTATAATTTTACAATAAAGGTAGGAAATTTTCCCAAACACGATATTTACTATTATTTTCATAGCAGCACCTTCGACACTATTTAGAAAAAAATAGTCGCTAAACCATCCATACTGCTGGCGCCAAGCCAATGGCTTGTTTGCATCCCAAGTCGAACAATA
Organism: Hibiscus mutabilis; assembly: GCA_019671005.1. Taxonomy (NCBI): domain Eukaryota; kingdom Viridiplantae; phylum Streptophyta; class Magnoliopsida; order Malvales; family Malvaceae; genus Hibiscus; species Hibiscus mutabilis. The sequence continues at coordinate 5,159,322 of CM033737.1, read as the reverse complement.
AGCGCTTACAACATTCAGGTCCCATTGATTTTGTGCAGGGTTGTAGAAATGGTTGCTCTAACTGTGGAGGCAATTTTGCCGCCGCCGCCGGGCCTACAGTTACTTTGGCAACTTTTAGAAGGTGAACAATAATCATCTGTGGTGCCGCAATAACCGTACTGGCTGCAACAAAGGTTGTTGGCACAAGTTTGGCTACTGGCTTGGCGCCCGCACTGTTGGGTAACGGCTTTAGCTAATAAGCAAAGCAAGGAAACAAGGCTGAGCTTAGCCATTTCGATTTTGTGTGATTTTTATGCTCAAGGTAGTTCAATGGGTTCAGAATTTATAGGAAGAGGGGTTGCTAAATGACATTTATTACGTTTGACAATGAGGGTATTGAAGATTAATTCAAGCTTTCTGGAATCAAAGAAATTCTACATCATATGCATGTGGATATAAGCAATACGAGAGTCAAAATGGGCTGCTGAAATATGTCATCGTACAACATTTTCGGCCACTAGGTTTGGCAGATGTTTAGGCCATTGTGTGGACAGTTGGTGTTTATGGTAGGATTTATGCATGATATTACTGTATACATACTTATTCAAGTTTAGTTTAATTTGAATCTATTGAGTGGTCCTAATAGTAAAGACATGTCCGTTTAGGAGATTTTGATGACTCTAGGGTGAACTTAAATATTAGACTTGATGTACTCCATCCTTGATGATGTTGAAGACAGCCCTTTGATTGTAGGATCTAAGAAGGTATACAAGTGATTCTTGCAAAGATGGCTGCAAAAGAAAGGGTATAATGATAGGTGATATGCGGAAGTAAAGGTAGGATGTTTTGAAGGAAATGAAAGTGAAAATGGAAGAAAAGGTTGAAGGGTGATGATTTCGGGTATGATATGGAATAGGGTGAAAGATGGATGATAGTATCTTAAAGAATCAAGGAAGAACCTAGGCTATAGAAAGCATAACCCCGAACCTTATAGGATGTCTTTAAGGGATGATAGAAAGGACTTGGACTTGTTGGTTATAAAGAACCAAGAACCACAAGTATCAAAGTGGATAGAGAGGGTTGACGCCACAAATACAAGGTACTTGATAAGTCGATAAAGTTCAATTAAGAACTAAAAGAGAGAAAATTCTCACAAAGGAACTTTTATATATCAAATGAGTGTGTTTACAAATAAAAATTACAATCCTATTTATAGGGATGAAAGGGCATGGCCGAATAGGCCTTACAATTATTCGGCAAGGACAAAATCCCTTCATAAAGTCATGATCCTTCTAACATAGCCGAATAATGATGGTGGTAGTTCAATTTGGCGCCAAATGCTTTCCCTCCATGTATTTTCCGCCCAATTCAATTTTCCTTCCAAAGTGTAGGGACATGTTCCTTAGGGGGGACGTGACCCTTTGGATGGTGAGCTAGCATATGTAGGTGGAGCTAAAAGGAGCTGGTTGAGTTTGAATTGAGCTGGATTGAGCTGAGCTAGCTAGCTAAAAGAGCTAGCTCAATCTTTACGCTGATTGAGCTTCCACGAGCCACCCTTAGCTAAGTGAGCTTGTCCTTTAAGCTTGTGAACTCCTTTAAGCTACTCTCCTTAGTCCTTGAACTGATCCAAACACTCCTAGTGGCCTTCGAGCTAATACAAGCTCCTTGTGAGGTCTTTGAGCTATTCCGAGCTGGTACCTTCATCCTTAGTACCTAAGAAACAATAAACAATGTGTGAGCTAAAATATGATGCATACTTAAGTTAAAAGATACAATGCATGGTAAATATACTTAAATGACTTAAACTAAATATAAAGATGTGGATTATGATATTACTTATGCAAACTTATGTAATATAAGGACCTGTGCGCATAAGCATAATCCTTAACATGAGATGTATAATATAAATTATGAAAATGTCATTATAAGGTATGTTGTGCAACTGAATCATTAAACTAAGTGTGCCATGAATAACATATAAGTAGAAGATATGTAGGGGTTTTAAAAGTTCCTTTTTCTTTCATCCCTAAAATTAGAGATAAAAGGATGATGATGAATAGATGCTAAGGCTGGATTGTATCACCCTCCCTTTCTTTTTGGCGAATTGTCCTTAAGTCAAAAGGATTCTCCATTGGACACTTTCTTGACGTAGGGATGGGAATTCTCAAAGTCTTCTTCCTTTGGCTGTTCTTTTATTCCTGATGTAATCTACAAAAAAATGAGAAGTATTTGAAAAGTAGGGTTAGCGTAAGACTCTTCGATCATAGGTTGTGTCAAAAGACACTTTCGAATGATCTCTTCGGTTGAAAAGGCACTCGTCCTTTGAACTCCTCTTTTGGGCTGGTCTGAATCATCATGTCCTTTGGTGAAGAATTGTGACTTTTGGGATTCTTCTCCATGCTTTTTCTCATGTTCCTTGCGCTTGGTCTCAATGTTCTTTCACATTTGCATTTGGCCTTGTTGTACCTATTTTGGTGATAAAGGTACCAAAATAAATTTCTTCCCCTTATGTTTAAAGGAGTATTGGTTGGTGTAGTAGTCATGAATCATCCTTTTATCGTACTGCCATGGCCTCCCAAGCAAGATATGACCTGTATGCATAGAAACTACATCACATAATACCTCGTCCTTGTAGTTCCCAATGGAAAATGGTACTAATCCTTGTAATACCATTGAAGCTTGTAAAGCTCAGGATGCTTTAAAGTCTTTAAACCCAACTTCTCGATCAGAATAGTGTTGGCTAAATTTGTACAACTCCCACCATCAATTATCATGAAACATACCTTCCCATTGACGTTGTACCTTGTATAGAAGATATTTTTCTCTTTGTTGTTCCTCAGTGGTTACTTGGGTGTTAAGCAAATGCTTCACCACATAGATTTCTCCATCAGCAGTAACCACAATTTATATTTTATCTTTAATATCCTCAAGTTCTTATTCTTCTTTCTTATCTTCATGATCAGAAGTGATCTCTTTGTTGTCCAAAATTAACATGGTATTCTGGTTAGGACACTGGTTGGCCATATGACCCAGCCCAAGGCATTTGAAGCACTTGATTTCGCTTGAGCGTTCTTTGCTCCCTATTGGCTTGCCTCGACTTGTCTCCACTATGTTTGGCTTTGGTTTTGATGTCTCGGCTGGTTCTCTAATTTGGAGGGGTGTGTTCCTCAATGCATTGCTTTAGTTCCACTTAGGGCCGGTGTTGTTGTTGTAGTTTCTTGGTACGACCCTTATTCTTTGCTGCCTTTCAACCTTTATTTCCATATGCACCATCTCATCAATTTCCACATAATGTTGTAACTCTACAATAATAGCAATCTCTCTGTTTAATCCAGTGAGAAATCTGGCCATTGTTGCTTCTCTATCTTCCTCTACCTTGGCACGTATTATTGCAACCTCCATTTTTTGTAGTAGTCTTCAACACTTTGGTGGCCTTGCTTTAATGTTTGCAATTTGTGAAAAAGATCTCGGTGATAATGAGTTCGAATATACCTTCTCTTCATGATGCTTTTCATATCATGCCATGTAGTGATTGGCCTTTCTCGGTTACGCCTCCTAGACAGGGTTAATTGGTCCCACCAAATAAGTGCATAATCAATGAATTCCATGGCTGCCAATCGTACCTTTTTCTGTTTAGAGTAATTGTGGCACTCAAATACATGATTCGCTTTGCTCTCCCAATCTAGATATGCTTCCGGATCTGTCTTGCCTTGAAAAGGTTGTATGGTGACTCGAATATTGTTGAGGTTGTCATCAAATTGGATATCCTCCTTGGTATCTTGGAGCCCTTATTTGGGATGCTTGCTCGACTTCCTCATCATTTTCATCCACATATTTTCATTTTGTCGCCGTTGTTGATTTTGTCTTCCAAAGCCTTAATTTCTTCGGTTATTGTTTTGTGATCCTTCTAGCTGGTCCATTCTCTCATGTATGGGCTTAAGCTCTTCTCGCAACAATCTTTGTATTTCCCTAATCATGGCTTGCATTTGGAGGTTTGGTTGCCCTACTTCCTCTGGGTGTAAATTATTAGATTTTTGTGACATGGTTAGTAAATAAAGAAAAAAAATAAAACCTTACCAATCACTCAATGAAAAAAACCTTACTATTCACTCTAAAAAATTAGATGCACTCCACACAACTCTCGTGTTTGCACTTTGGGATTTTATTTGGCTTGTATTATCTCCTTATGATCTCACGCACTCAAATTGCCTTTTCCAAACTTTTCTCTCTTGTAAAGTTCTTTAAGGAACTTACTCAAGACTTGGGCAAGTATTGTGCTTGTGAGTCGGCTGAAATGGTTAGTTTAAAAGGAAAAGGAAAAGAATATGGTGTAAAGGTAAGTTTAGAATAGAAAAAAATAAGAAATGAGGTTACTTACTTGGCAAGAAAACATACAACCTTCCTTGAGATACAATCAAAGTCTTGAAATTGAATCTTCAGGCTCGGTTGGAAATTTTGTTTTTGTTGTGCTTCTCACCCTTGCTGTAACACCCTCGACCCGGATGTCACATTTGGGCTTCAAGCTTGAAACCTAACCATAAAATTTCCAACCTAGTTTAACCCAATCCACAATAAATTTCCAAAACCCATTTTATTTCAATCCAATGAAGTATAAATAATGTTTGAAACATATACAATAGAGCTCATTTTAAAATTACATTGAAAACTTTTGACTCGATCGTTTGAAAATCTGTAATCACTCATTTTTATCAGGTGTATAAAGTATTGTGTTAATCTACTTTCGTTTATTAGTTAATATATTATCATTGCATGTACACGTATTATATTATATGTTCATTACTATACGTGTGATTAATGTGTACGTAAACCATGTGTATGAGTATATATGCATGTATGTTCGTATAGTATGTTAATGTGTTACATATATTAATGTTTGCATGAATATATTAATTAATATGCATGTATGTGTGCATACGTGTGGGTGTTTGCAGGTGTATATCAATTTGTATGTGCATGTATTATATGTGTATGTATGCATATAGTATTATTATTACTACTATTATTATTATTAATACTATTGGGCTGAAATTAAAGTAAGATAAAAGATATATTAAAATCCAAAATAGATATCCAGCCCTAATTACAAGACCCAAGCTTAATTACACATGGTCCATTCGGCCAAGCCGGCCCACACCCTAAGAAACCCTAACCCATATCAAATATTGGAACCCTAATGCTCTCTTTATCATGCGCAGCTGCACAAGGGCCGTTGGATCAGATCTAGATCCAACGGCCACGGTTGAAGCATAAAGACCCCTCATCTGCCGCGTGAAGCCCACGCGCGGGCTGTTGGATTATCCACTCACGTGTGCGAGACGCGTACAGAGCTAGCCATCTTCTTCAGGCCACGTGGCGCGATCCCGAGCCGCTACACCATCTCGAGGCCTTATCTCAGCCATCCGATCATTGAGCAGTCCTAACCGTTGGATCGGATCTGATCCAATGGATAGGAACAATTCTGGCAGTAATAATCATTCCATCTCCCGAGACGCCAGTATGCACAGCCGAGCGGTCATCTCCCCCACGCCGCTCCCCATGCCGGCCGTACCAACCACCAAGCATGGTCGGGCATGCCAAAGACACAAAAAGGGAAAAGCGTCAGAACAAGATCAGATCCAAAAAAATATATCTTATGTACTAGTTTTACCAAACAAGAGAGAGCAGACAGAATATATATAAACCAAAAAAGTGTAAGATCAAAGAGGTTTTTTGGGTAACAAAAATAAAAAAAAGAAGCACCAAGTTTCAGTGGTAATCTCTATTTTTTTTTCTTTTTTCCTTGCGTGCATGTACAATAAAATATAAGAAGTAATAACAAAAGGGAGAGGGGTGCATAGATTCGTTACCCTTTTCGTCAACGGGTCTCCCCTCACCAGTGACAAGCTGCCTCAGTTTCCAAAACTGAACATGGTGAACTGAAAGGAGAGGGAGGTCCCTTTCAGTTTCATTTTGGCTAAACAAAAACGTTTTTTACTTCATATTTGCTCAAATCTAGGCAAAATGGGGAGTCTTTGTGTAAATCTAAGTTTAGATTTGGTTTCGGTTTGAGGTGAGGTTTGTTTTGGTTATTTCTTTTGGTTCGTCGGTGCTGGCTAGCGGCGGTCAGCGGCAGAGAGGACGGCGGATGGTCGCCGATTTCTGGGTTCATCGAAGGTTTGGGGTGGTTATGTTAAGAGGAAAATGGGATTGGGGTATTATAAAAACTGGTTTTGAAGAAAAAATGAGGAAAAGGTTGAGTTCGGGCCAGAAAATGGGGTTTTATAGGTATTTTTATTTTGTGAAATGGTGAAATTCTGTAATAAATCCCCCCGCATTTTCGATATTTTCATTTCTGTCTTGCCACAGGGGATATTTACAACCCTGGTCCTCCTTATATTTTAAAATCTTGCAATCCAACCCTTGGATTAAACTGAATCAGTTTTTAAATGGTGAAATTACCTCACCAGTCCCACCGCGTTTTTGAAATTTTCACTCCGAGCTTGCCCCTTGGTCCAATTACAGATTTAGTCCTTTTAGGTTCTGTTTGATTTGTAATTTCATCCCTAAATCGCATTTTATTACCTTTAATTTATGTTTTCGTTTTTTTATTTCAGTCATTTTTCGTATCTGAATATTCATGTTTATTTATTATGATCTTATATGTTGATATGGCCCTTTTGTATTCTCACGTGTTTCTTTTATATGTTTCGTATTCTCATGTTTATATATATATGTGTTTAGTTTTATGGTGATTATGTATTTTTATACGCTTGTTCGGTCGTTCATATCATACATCTTCAATTAATGTTTTAGTTGGCTCGTACACGACATGTTTTGTATTTTAGCATGTATTGTATGTTCTCTTTGCTTTTAGGTTATGCGTTAGTATGTTTTCTTTTGTCATGTATAATACAGTGTTTCTATTTTTCGTATGCAAATTATGTCGTAAGCTATGTGCTAGGTATTAGTTTCTTTGTTAGTACGTTGTCTTGATTTGTGAAATTAATATCATAATACATTCATGCCATGCATATGTTACATTGTATGTACTCTTGAAGTATGGGTTCTTTATTTATTACACGTTTTATTCATGCTTCATTATTATTATTACTATTATGATCTACCATGTTTGTATTTTTATCATACTTGTCTAATTTTGTGATATCCATGTCTTTATTATTTATTTTGTCCTTTACCATATGAATGTAAACGTATATTTTTGAATTACTTCTTTAAGATTGCATGTCGAGATATATAAACTGTCAATGAGCTGCCTTTTTATCCGAGCGTAAACGGGGCCAGTATCAGGCGTAGTGATAGTGGTTGGGCGTTTACTATCGGATAACGAGACCTTTAAAATCTACTCGCACTTATAACCAAATTTTAAATTGAATCCGGAAAGTCTAATATTAATAAAGCGGTAATTATTAAAGTACCAATTTTGGGCGGTGTGGGGGGTGCTAATCCTTCCCCGTCCGTAACCGACTCCCGAACCCAATAGTTTTCAAATCTCTGGTTTTATGGTGTCCGGCCTACCTAAGTGGCCGGTGGCGACTCCATTTTCAAAACAAAACGCGGTTTTTTAACCCCCCACGGAATAAACATTTTATATCCGAAAAACCATAAACACCTCGAAAACTTCCAGTTTTTTAGCGAAACGGACATCACTACAGATGGCGACTCCGCTGGGGACCATTTTTTGTTTTTAAAAAAACAAAAAGAGAGTCGAGCTTTTTAAAATAGTTACCGCTTTATTAATATTAGAAGTTCCGGATTAAAATGACGATTAAATTAAAATTCGGTTGTAATTGCGCGTTTATTTTAACGCATTTAAAATTTGGCATATAAACCCGTCCTTGTTAAGTAGGGGGAAAACGCTAATGCTTTTGTGGAGATATCGTTCTCCCGTGTAGGCTTAGCAAGTACCTTCGGGGCCCGAGTACCTTATGCTTTCATAAGGATATCGTTCCTTCGTGCAGGCATAAGCGAATGGGTCCCCCTGAATTGAACCCGGTTGATAAGAGCCTATAATGGGTGATGATCGGGGGCCTTGCTACTCTTAGTAGAGGACAGTAAGGACAGTTTGGGTACCTCCTAGAACCAAAACTGCATATAGAGATCATAGAAGCCTACCCTTAGAGCCATGCGGATAACCTTAGGTGTATTAGATAGGATAAATACGGTTGTTTTGTCTGTTTACCTTATTTAATTCGTCTTTTTATTTATGTATTTATTAATTCTATCCGGTACTGACTTGTCTTCTTTTTGCTCTTGTTTTTTCATGCATTATTGCATTTGCATTACATAAAAGTACTGGATCAAGTGGTTTGCCCGATCAGAAAGTCTTTCACCATGGAAAAAAGGTGTCTTAGGAAAGAAGAGCTTAACTTGTCAGTCAGGCATTGGTCAGAGGTCAACCAGAAGGCCCAAGGGGACAGTTTACCGAGTGAGCACGTAATAGCAGGGTACACCTACGTGAATCTTCAACAGAACAACTTATGGGATCTTCAAAGTATCTGGGAAGGATGGGACCAGAGATTACAAGACAGGTTCTGTGATAGTTATGGCGACATTGCACAATTGTTATACGTTCGGGTCAACCAACCCCTACTCCGAGCCATTTTTCAGTTATGAAATCCTGCCTTTTGCTGCCTCACCTTCAATGGACAGAACATGATGCCTACAATAGAAGAATACACCGCCGTACTTAATCAGAAAAATGTTCAGGAGGATTGGATTTACGCAAAACCTCCGAGGAATTAGAATTACACTTCAAAGCTCAAAACCTTTACCAGAATGAACGACGATTGGGTTAATGGCTTGATCCGACTTCGAGGAGACAATACAGTCTTTGCATGGGAGAATATTCGAGACATCCTACCTGCACATCCAGATGAGGGGAAAAAGATAGACATGTTTGCCTTGGGAATATATGGGTTGGTGATCTTTCCAAGAACTCTTGGAAACATTGATGTAGCCATTCTAGATATGTTCGAGCGTATGAAACGGCGGGCAAATCCAGTACCAGCAATCTTGGACGAGACCTTCATTTCCTTAAATGCCAGTCGAAAGCACTAAGAAGGACGTTTCAGGGGGTGTGTACAGCTATTACAGGTATGGGTTCAGAGCCACATGTGGAAGATGCCGACAAGGGTCCTACCAGGGATATCATTCCAAGGTTTTTCGCCTTTACGGGAGTACTAAAGAGTGGCGAGAGAAATTGAAACGAAAAAATGGTCTAGTTTCTTCAGGAACATTCAAGACGAAGACATAGTATGGAGGGTCCCGTGGCTCGGTAGAGTTAATTGCTTTTTGTACAGTTGCGGTGATTTCGACTGGCTGATGATGTTGGGACTGCATGGAGGGATTGCTTGTGCTCTGCTTTTGGTGTCCCGACAATTCGGATCACGACAGTTCATTCCTAATACCGCCGGGTTAAGCCGAACTGAATTTCTTTTCAAGTGTGAGTTTAAAGAAAAAGTCCAGACTATCATGAGGGCTTGGGACTATTGTTACCGGATCAGGGTGGAAGGAGACACCGAGCACATGACCACCCCAGACTACGATCTTTGGAGACGTTTGAGGGTTAATGATGTGATTCCTGAATCCGATCAAGGACCAGTTGTGTCACTTGAGGAGCTTACAAGGGTGGTACCTGAAACTAATATCTTACGGAATGAACTCGAAGAAATTAAGAGGAAAATGGACACCCAATAGACTCAGCATGCGAGTGAGTTCTATAAAGTAAGCTTAAAGGTCGACGAACGGGATGAGATTATTAGGCAATTGAAGAAATTAAATGCGGATTTGAGTGAGAAGAGTACTCTTTACCAAAAGAATACCCTCCTACTCCAAGCAAAGATACAGAAAGCCGGCCGAAGTCAGTTCATAGCCGTGGAAAAGGAAAGAATGAATGGTATACGTTTGGTGGAAGAAGAACGAGAAATTAGCAAGAGAACAATCGGGAAGGAGATAGAAAGCTTGGAAAAGAAGCAGAATATCGAGTTAAAAGAAAATGTGGCAGAAGTAGAACACTCATTTCGAACTTACTGTCAGAGGAATTGCTTCATTGAGCTACAAGAAAGACAGCGTGAAGTAGGCACGTTACGAACCCGAATTGAGTCCCTTCAAGCAACCGTTGAGCATTATAAGGAAAGAATCAGTGTATTCGAAGAGGCTACAGCCGGAGGGGACATTTATTGGCAAATGAGACTGCGTGACGCTGCCCGGATGGTGCAAGATAGGGACCAATATTACGCAAACATGATGGTGGACATACAGCGAGTCGCCAGACATGTGAATGATTTGGCCATTGAGGCTGAAACACTCCGACCTTTCGTAGTCCCAGAAATAGAAGAAGCTCCCGGTTCATCAAGCTGCTCAGGGCTATTGGAAAATTAGGAGATAGAGGGCTTATCTGTAGGGTTCTGTATCGTAATTAGTACTCTTTTGTATTAGGGACCTTCATTTTGTAATATAAACTATATTGTAATTTAGAGCCTTTAATTCCCGTAGAAGTAGTTCAAAATGGTGATTACCAGCGGAATTAGTACCTTTATCTGCATACATTCTTGCATTGCATCATGACATCCGCATCATTATACACGCATTTATTTTCCTAGCAACCATATTAATGTTATAAATATTGTGGCAGTGTGAAAATAGAAGTTAAGTCGCAATCATTCATCATCCATATCTTACCCGATTACAAAGCAAGCTCATGGAAGACAATATAATCAGTCTAGAAAAGGGATAAAGAGAGCTCGAGGCAAGATTTGACGAGGCTCAAAGAAGCCTCAATGACCAGATTGCTTAGTCACAAGCATCGATAGTATCCGACATAACCGCATTGTTGGCTAAGAGTCTCAAAAAGAGAGTTGAAGGAGAAATCGCCCAAGAACTAGAAAGTACCCCAGTTCACAATAATGTTCAACCGGCTGCGCTGAATCCGACTAGAAAGGTATATATCATCCCTGCGAGGATGTCGGCTAATCTTCAGGTAGGGGCATTTGAGATTCAACCCCTTGACACTGAAGCACTCTATGAAGAGGAGGTGCCAGTCCTGAACTTGGTCGAAAGGATCAGGACATGGATAGAAAAAAAGTGGGAAGAGAGGTTTCGCCTCATGGAGGAAAGATTTAAAACTTTACAAACCATGGAAAAATCAGGAAATGATGCCAGTGACTTGAGTCTGGTATTCGACCTTGTCCTACCCCCAAAATTTAAAACGCCAGAGTTTGACAAGTACGATGGAACCACGTGTCCTTCCGCGCACGTAACAATGTACTGCCAGAAGATGAAGGCCTACCTTAAGGATGAGAAACTATTGATTCACTATTTCCAAGACAGCCTAATTGGGGCGACGTTGCGGTGGTACACCCAATTGAGCAGGGTAAATGTTAAAAGATGGAAAGATCTTTCAAGAGCATTCATCGAGCAATATAAGCACGTAACAGATATGACCCATAGTAGAATTATGTTGGAAAATTAGGGGCAGAAGTCCAACAAAAGTCTACGACAGTATGCTCAAAGGTGGCGGGAAGTGGCCGCCCAAATTCAGCCACCCCTCCCGGAACATGAAATTAATCCATTATTCGTTAATACTTTGAAGGGGGCACTGTTCGATCGCCTCATTAATAACACAACACAGAGTTTTGTTGATTTGATTAGGACTGGGGAGTCCCTTGAATTGGCAATTAAGAGCGGTAGAATTGATAGCGGGGAAGGATCTCGAAAGTACAGCAAGAAGAATGAAGTAAACGTTGCCAGTTCTTACACTGCCCCGAAGAATTTTATAGTATCACAGCCACAAGCACCTGCGGGGAAAGCGCAAAACTCGAATCAAAGAGAGGAGAGAACCTCGAGAAAAGAGAAAGAGAGGCAAACTTTTACTCCACTACCCGTTCCGTACTCAGAGCTTTACTCTCAGTTGTCTGAAGCAGACCTGGTCCGTCCATATTATGTTACTCCATTCAAACCGCCGTTCCCGTCCTGGTATAACCCGAACGCGCATTGCGACTATCACGGTGGTGCCCCTGATCATCCCACCGAGAACTGCCTTGATTTCAAAAAACTTGTACAGAACTTAATTGATTCTGGGATATTGAAGTTTGATGAACCAAGTGTAGCTACTAACCCATTGCCTAATCATGGGAACAGGGGAGTAAATGTTATTGAAGAATGCTTTACCAGGAAGATTAATGATGATGTGTCAGAAATCAAATCTCCTTTGCGGTGAGTATTTCAGCAATTGTGCATGGCGCATGTGATCGACAAAGGCATGGTAGTAATACAGAAGGGATGTAAAGTGTATTGCGAATTCCATTAGGACGAAGGACACGACATCCAAAAGTGCGACGAGTTTAAGAGGTTGATTCAACAATTGATGAATGAAAAGCAAATAGAATTCTTTGAAGAGCCCACAAGAAAGAAGGGGTCAAACGTACATATGACGGACAACCCTAACGTTAAATACGAGAGAGATAGACCTCTTATCATCTCCTTCAGGCCAAGGAGTGCAGGTGCCTCCCAAGGAGAAATCACTAAGATAAATCCCAAGATCATCATCTCAGAACCATCCCCGTTCCCATTCAAGGATATGCGGCAAACTCCCTGGAACTATGCTGTAAATGTGACCACGCCAGAAAAGCCAGAATCTGGTGAGGTAAAAGAGCTTACACTGAAAGACGAGCAAGGCAAGAGTGATGTGAATTTCGGTGAAGTGGGTTATTTCACGAGGAGCGGCAAATGTTACTCCTCTGAGACCTTGAGGGCTGCTGAAGCGGCTAAAGATAAAGGAAATGATACATCGGTTACCCCCGCGTAGATATTCGGTGAAGAACATTTTCCAAAGATAAATGAGCCAGTAACCGAGGCTCAGGCCAAAGAATTTCTAAAGTTCCTGAGACATAGCGAGTACAGTGTAGTGGAACAACTATGAAAGCAACCGGCTATGATCACAGTGCTGGAGTTGCTCTTGAGTTCAAAAAGACACCGTGAGGCACTATTAAAAGTACTAAATCAGACTTTTGTGCCCCAGGACATTTCTGTGGCAAAACTGGAAGGATAGTGGGGCATATCACTGCCTATAACCATATAACATTCAGTGATGACGAGATCCCTGAGGGCGGAATGGAGTCCACCAAAGCTCTTAACATCACAACCCACTATAAAGGGTATGTGTTACCGGGGGTACTGATTGACAACGGGTCAGCACTGAACGTACTACCTATGGTGACCTTGCAAAAGTACCAATAGATGGTTCTCACCTAAAGCCCTGCCATAACTTCGTAAGAGCCTTTGACATCACACAAAGAGGAACAGTGGGAAAAATTGAAGTGCCTCTATTGATCGGGCTGACTGAGTACGTGATTGATTTTGCGGTAATGGACATAAAACCATCTTACAGCTGCTTATTGGGAAGGCCATGGATCCACCCCGCATGAGTTGTTCCCTCATCACTACATCAGAAATTAAAATTCATGATCGAAGGCATGTTGGTCACAGTAGAGGCCGAGCAGGAAATTATTGCTTCAGTGACATCAGATGCCCACTACATTCAAAATGATGAGGATGCTGCAGAATGCTATTTTCGAGCATTAGAGCTAGTGAATGCCACATTCGTCGCGGAGGGAAGTCGGATCCCCTATCCCAGGTTATCTAATTGTACCAAGATGACTGTTGCTGAAACTTTGGGCCGAGGAGCCAAAACAGGAAGAGGGCTAGTGAAGAAATTACAAGGGAGCCTGCGAGCCAAAAGTACGATAACCAAGAAGGACCGTTTTGGGTTGGGTTACAAACCAAGTGTCCAACAAAGAAAGGAAGAATACAAGAGAAAAAAAAGAATAGAGAAAAGCTAGATTTAAGGGAGAAGACATTCCATGGAGACCAATGTCCTTCCCTTGTTTGAAAACCACTTTTGTCTTCGGAGGATTTTGCCAGCCAGGACAGGAGGTTGAAGAGGAAATTAAGGAAAGTGACGTACTCAACAAGGAGGAAATATTTAATGAATCACTTGAGGGGATGTCCATCAACATGATAGCTGGAAAGGGCCAAGTCAGCAATATGTTGACCAACATCCGCCCCTGCCATCTCAGGGAAACTCTTGATAACTGGAGACACATTGATCTACCTGTGGTTTTTAGGACTAGTTCAGAGTAATGCTACGAATCAACCTTTTTGTTTTTGCCCATAAACAATGGGGATCTCTTGTATAGGGCACCTATGTTAACTTTTTGTTGAAATGAAAATATCTTCCCCGTTTTCTTAAATGGCAAACGTTTCATTTATTTCATTCATTCATTCTTCATGTTCACTCGCTTCATATAAAGCCATTCTCTTCCCAATACATTCATTCTCATTTAATGCAGGTCTCCTATGATTGACTCTATGAATGATGCCGGACCCAATCCTGGAGTAAATTTTGAATGCCCCGAGATCTCAGAAGGAATTGGGGAAGAAGATGATGAGATAGAATGTGAGGTCCCTGTAGAGTTGAGGAGAATGATGGCCAACGAAGAAAGGAAAATTATGCCCCACCAAGAAGAAACAGAAGTTGTAAACTTGGGGACTAAAGAAGAGAGAAAAGAAGTAAAAATAGGGACGACGTTTTCCTCAAAACCCAGGCACGAACTGATAACCCTACTTCAGGAATTCAATGATGTTTTTGCCTGGACTTATCAAGATATGCCAGGTTTGAATACTGACATAGTGGTGCACAAACTGCCAACGAAGCTGGAATGCAAACCAATACAGCAAAAACTCCAGAGAATGAGACCAGACATGTTGTTAAAGATCAGAGAAGAGGTAAAAAAATAGTTTGATGCTGGTTTCTTGGAAGTGGCCTAATACCCCGAATGGGTTGCAAACATCGTACCAGTACCGAAGAAGGACGAGAAGGTCCTTATGTATGTAGATTATAGGGATCTCAATCGAGCCAGCCCTAAAGATAACTTCTCTCTACCACATATTGTCACGCTGGTTGACAACACCGCGGGACACTCATGGTTTTCATTCATGGATGGCTTTTCAGGGTACAACCAGATACAGATGGACTCGAACGACATGGAGAAAACTACATTCATAACCATATGGGGCACTTTTTGTTACCGGGTGATGCCTTTCGGGCTCAAGAACGCAGGGGCAACTTACCAAAGAGCAATGATGACTCTTTTCCATGACATGATGCACAAAGAAATATAAGTATATGTGGACGACATGATCGCTAAGTCCCGAACAGAAGATGAGCACCTACAGAACTTAAGAAAACTATTCCAAAGATTACGGAAATACCAGCTAAGGCTTAACCCTACCAAATGCACCTTCGCCGTTACTTCTGGAAAACTCTTAGGGTTCGTGGTGAGCAGAAGAGGGATTGAGATCGATTCAGATAAAGTGAAAGCCATCTAGGATCTCTCACCACTCCATACTCAGAAGGAGGTTCATGGTTTCCTGGGGAGGTTAAATTATATCTCTCGTTTTATTTCCCAATTAACTAATCGGTGTGACCCAGTCTTCAGACTTCTTAGAAAGAATAATCCCGGTGTGTGGGATGAGGAATGTCAAGGAGTCCTAGAGAAGATAAAAAAGTATCTGAAAAATGCTCCGATTTTAGTCGTGCCAGTACCAGACAGGCCTTTAATCCTCTACTTGACAGTATTTGAGAATTCAATGGGTTGTGTATTGGGGCAACACGATGAGTCAGGGAAAATGGAGCAAGCCATCTATTACCTAAGCAGAAAGTTCAATGATTGCGAAGCGCGGTACCCGCCAGTTCAGAAGCTGTTATGTGCTTTAGTTTGGGCTACCAAGCAGCTTAGGCAGTACATGCTGTACCATACTACTTGGTTGATATCCAAGCTAGACCCCTTGAAGTTCCTAATGGAAGCACCAATACTGACGGGGAGGATGGCCCACTGGCAGATGCTCCTATCCGAATTCAACATTGTGTATGTAAGCTAGAAAGCCGTAAAGGGAAGCGTCGTAGCGAATTTCCTAGCTAGTCGCGCTTCGGACAATTATGAGGCGTTGAACTTTAATTTCTCAGATGAAGACTTGATGTGCATTACAACTGAGGAAGAGGTTTTAGATGATAACTCATGGAAGCTTTACTTTGATAGAGCCTCTAACGCCCTCGGACACGGGATAGGGGCCATGCTAATTTCCCCCGAGAATATCTATTATCCCTTCACTAGCATATTAGAATTCTTCTGCACCAACAATATAGCTGAATATGAAGCTTGTGTCATGGGACTGAACTCAACTATTGAAAGAAAGACTAAGGAACTTCGAGTATTCGGAGATTCATCCTTAGTGATTTACCAGTTGCGTGGAGAATGGAAAACCAGGGACTCAAAGTTGGTCAAATATTATGAACTAATTCAAGAGCTCACCAAGGAGTTCGAAAAGATCAGCTTCACTTACCTTCCAGAGAAAAAAATCAGATGGCAGACGCTTTTGCAACCTTGGCTTCCATGTTCAAAACGAACACTGGGGTAGAAATGAAGCCCATTAAGATGCAAACTTTTGAAAAACCTGCTCATTGTTGTAATGTGCAGGAAGAGATTGATGGCAACCCATGGTACTATGACATCTTGCAATATGTCAAGCTTCAAAAGTATCCCAAAGGGGCAAATGACAATGATAGAAAAACACTCAGAAAAATGGCAACATGATATGTCCTGGATGGGGAAATCCTATATAAAAGAGGCCATGATCAGACATTGTTGAGATGTGTGGATGCCCGGGAGGCGAATGAGATTTTAGCCGAGGCACATGACGGTCTATGTGGGACGCACGCCAACGGGCTGTCTATAACCCAGAAAATTATGAGGTATGGCTATTTCTGGTCGACCATGGAGGGAGATTGTATCGATTATTCCAGGAAATGCCACAAATGCCAAATTTATGCTGACAAGATTCACGATCCCCCGTCACCTTTACACACCATGAATTCTCCGTGGCCTTTTGCAGCGTGGGGCATAGACGTCATCGGGCAGATTCACCTGAAGGCTTCTAACGGACACCATTTTATTTTGGTCGCCGTAGACTATTTCACTAAATGGGTGGAGGCAGCGTCTTACGCCAACATCACAAGGACTACAGTATGTAAATTCCTAAAGAAGGAGATCATTTGTCGATACGGTTTGCAATCTGAATAACAAAATGATGACGGACGTGTGCAACCAATTCAAGATAACACACCATAATTCCACAGTCTATCGTCTTAAAATGAATGGTTCGGTGGAAGCAGCAAACAAGAACATAAAGAAGATCATAGCGAAGACGACAGATACCTACAGGGATTGGCACGAAAAGCTGCCATTTGCCCTTTTCGCCTATAGGACGTCCATTCGCACATCGACAGGGGCAACACCCTACTCCTTAGTGTATGGTACCGAAGCAGTAATCCCTATTGAGGTAGAGATTTCGTCGCTCCAGGTCTTAAATGAAGTAAAATTGGAAGAATTCGAATGGGTGCAAGCCAGACTCGACTAGCTAAATCTCATTGAAGAAAAGAGACTAAAGGCCATTTGCCATGGTCAAATGTACCAAAAACGAATGATGCGGGCATACAACAAAAATGTGCGCCCAAGAGAATTCAGAGAGGGGGATCTAGTGCTTAAGAAAATCCTCCCGATTCAAAAAGATTCTCGAGGAAAGTGGATGCCCAACTAGGAAGGGCCATACGTGGTAAAAAAGGCCTTCTTAGGAGGAGCCTTAATCTTAACCGAAATGGATAGAGATGAGCTGAAAATTCCTGTAAATTCTGATGCTGTTAAGAAATACTACGTTTGAAAAAAATAAAAAAAAAACAAAAAAAATAAGAATGGAGAGCTCAGGGCGAAAACCCAAAACAGGGCGTCTTGAAGCAAAGGAAGGATCCGAGTCGAAAACCCGTAAAAGGGCGGCTCGAATAAATTGAGAGGTCGGATATCCGGAGAGAAAGGTCGTCCCCGTGAACCCTGTGAAGAAGGAGCTTCAGGCAAAAATTCTACGCCGGTTGACGGGATAATGTATCATTCATACTGAAGATACTGAGAGATCTTGTATTTCATGTTTCACTTTTCCCTTTCCTCATGTGTGTCATGACTCTCTCAAAGTGGTTTCAAGCCCTTAATCGTAATAAAATAACATTTTTGAGCATCCATTCCTTGCCTTCTTGTTATTTACCATTAATATCATGCAAATAAGCTAACATAGGCTTATGATAAACAAGAGATTTCTGAGCATTACAATGATCTAACCTTAAAGATGCAGGTGATTAGAAAATGATGTCAACCTTGCCCTCTAGCTGCCTATATGACGTATGTTGAAACAAGGCAAGCAGAAGACTTTAGGCACCAGGATAGGATGACCAATGGCTCATGCCCTGCTTGTTTAAAAGAAAGCATTCGAGACAACAAGAGAGATCTCCTAGGTGAAAACCCGGAAGGGCACCTAAAAAAACAAAAAAACAAAAAAAAGGAAGAAGAAAAGAGAAAAAGAAAAAAAAGGAAAAAAGAAAAAAACCTCTAAAGTGAAAACTTAAAAGGGCAATTTAGAACCCCGAATCAGAAATTCAGAAAAAGAAAGGCGGAATGGTTGAACCTGACAGTGAAATGAGGTATCGCAGCTAGAAGAAGAAAAAAAAGGAGAAAGCAAGCAACATAAGGTCGAGATTGACTGAGGACTAAAGCAGGCCCATCAAGATACCGACGCTCATGCATCATGAATAGTTAGACATTCCTAGGATTAGAAGCATGCTAATTCATTGTCATAGCATTTTGTCTTATTCTAGACAGGTATCTGCAAATTCAAAGAAGCATCGGTAGCCGTTTCGGTGTGAATTCCAAATGTGAAGATAAAGGTTCTATATAGGAAGGGTCTATATTTTCAAAGGCCCGCAGTGAGGGGTTCTATATAGGAAGGACCCGCCGCTCCGAGGCTTCAAGAGCTGAAAGTTTTATATAGGAAAGACTTGCAGCTCCAGGGTGAAGACTAGCAGTTCTATATAGGAAGAACTCCCAGTCAAGGAATTCACCCATGACATAGAAGGTTTTATATAGGGAAAACCCGTTGTGTTTGTAATCACTCATTTTTACCTGTAAATACATATTAGTGTTGCATGTATACTTATTATATTATATGTTTATTGTTTGCATGAGTATTACTAATATATATAAGGTGTGGTGTGCATGTATATTATAAGCTATGTATGTATACGTATTAATGGTGTATGTGTGTCGCGTATGTATCTATAGAGTACAAGCATATTTGTTTAATGTATATAGATGTTATGTTAATTATGTGTATGATTATATGTACGTATGCTAGTATGTTATATTAATTAATATTTGTATAAGTATACGTTTGTATTATGTATGAGTATTGCTGCTATAATTATATTATTATTAATATTATTGGGCTGATATGAAATGAAATCCAAAATATATATATATTAAATAAATAAATTACAGTCCAAGTCCAATTACAAATAGTTACAAGGCCCGGTTGGCCCAAACCCAAACCCTATCTAATTACAGCTGTGTGTGCAGGTGACTGTGGGCCGTTGGATCAAGATCTGATCCAACGGCCACGATCCAACCAAGAAGCCAAAATATCTGCCAGCCGTGTGCTCTATACGTATGGACCGTTCGAGTGCCACGCACGCGTGCCTTCCACGCGCGGACGCTTTGATATCCCACGCGTGCGTGAGCCCCACGCACTCTGACTCCTCGACTGCTGAGCTCCACGTGGCACGATCTGGAGTCGTTTCCCCAAATCGAGGCTTCATCTGGGTCGTTCGTCCTTCAAGCCATCTCGACCGTTAGACCAGATCTGATCTAACGGCCGAGAACACGTTTGGCCGCTGGCAGAACCCCCACACCGCCACCATGCCGATCTTCAACCACCGCGCTTAGAACATGTCAAACACAACAAGAAAGAAGTTTGTCAGTCCAGATCTGAAAAAGCAAGTAATATGCAACTTGCACCAAAACAAAGACAAGCATATATACGAAACAAATATTTTGTAACAGGAAGGTTGTAACAAAAAAAACAGAGAAGGTGATAACAAAAAAACAGAGAGCTGTAATCGAAAAGAAAAGTTGTAACCAGTCAAGTTATAATCGAAAGAAAAGTCCAGCGGTAAATACTTGTTTCCCTTTCTTATTTTTGCATACATATACGAAAGAGGTAAAAAAGGAAAAAAAAAGAGAGAGTCAGAGATCTTACCGTCGCCGTCTGTGGGTCTCCCCTTCTCAGTGACAAGCCTTTCGGCTTCCCCAAGCCAGATACGGTGAACTGAAGGGAGGGGGAGACCCCTTTTAGTTTCGTTTTGAGTCTAAAAATGTTTTTTTTTTCATTTCGTATTTCCTAGATCTAGGGAAAATAGAGGCTTATCCTCTGAATCCAACCTCAGATTCGTGTCGAGGGTGAAACGGGGGTTATTTTGGTGTGTTTCGAGGCTCGCCGGCGCCGGTTAGCGGTGGCCGGCGGAGGAGAACACGGCGGCCGGCCGCCGGATTCTGGGTTTCATGGGGGATATTTGAGAGAAAATGAAGAACACGGGCTGGGTTACAAAAACTGAAAATGAAAGAAATGAGGGGAAAATTGGTTTCGGCCTAAAAATAGGGTTTATATAGTTATTATTATTTCGTTAAATGGGTAAATTACACACTAAATCCCCCCGCGTTCCCAATACTTTCACTTTTGTCTTGCCGCATGGTATATTTACAACTTTGGTCCCTCTTGTATTTCAAAATCTTGCAATCCAGTCCCTAAATTACACCGAATCAGTTTTCAAATGGTAAAATTACGCCCTTAACCATCCCGTATTTTTGAACTTTTCATTTTGGGTCTGCCCCTTGGTCTAATTACAGTTTTGATCCTTTTAGGTTCTGTTTGTTTCGCATTTTCGTCCCTAAATTACATATTATTGTTCTTTAATTTCTGCCACTGACTTTTATTTTTCTTTCATTTCAGTCCTGTTTCTTTGTAAATACTCATGATCGTATTATAATCGTATATGTTGATGTTTTCTATTGTTT
This sequence comes from Hibiscus mutabilis, assembly GCA_019671005.1. Lineage (NCBI taxonomy): Eukaryota > Viridiplantae > Streptophyta > Magnoliopsida > Malvales > Malvaceae > Hibiscus > Hibiscus mutabilis. The sequence goes on along the minus strand of CM033737.1, from coordinate 5,138,314 downwards.
TATTTTATATCCCTCGTATATGCCTCGTATTTTATGTTTACATATATATGTGTATTAAGCTTATGATAGTTATGTATCTTTTTATCCGGTTATTCGTATTAAATTATGCTATGTTCTAGTTGGTTCATACACAACATGTTTTATATATTTTTATATGTGTATGTTCTCTTGGTTTTTTTAGGTTACATGTTAGTGTATTTTCTTTTTTTGTATGATATATTGTCCCATATATGTTGAAATATGCTTTATTACTAGTATGTATGTCTTTTTGAAATATATGTTCGTCTATATGTATTTATTCCTACCTTGTTATTGTGGCATGTTAAGTTTGCTTATATCTGATATTAAGCTTGGTATGTATATGTGTATCTTAATTACGTATTTCATATATGTTAGATTAGTATTCTATTATGTGAATATTTATTGTTCTTAAATTATCTGCTATGTCTTATATTTTTGTCACTAAAATTGCATATGGTATATAAATTGTTAATGCGGTGCCCTTTTATCTGAGCGTAAACGGGGCCAGTATCAGGCGTAGTGATAGTGGTTGGGCGTTTATTCTCGGATAACGGGGCCCTTAAAATTTACTCGCAATTATGACCGAATTTTAAAATAATTGCCACTTTAATCCGGAAAATCCAATATTAATAAAGCGGTAATTATTAAAGTACCAATTTTGGGCGGTGTGGGGGTGCTAATCCTTCCCCATCCGTAACCGACTCCCGAACCCAATCTTTTTGAATCTCTGGTTTTATGTGTCCGGCCTACCTAAGTGGCCAGTGGCGACTCCATTTTTTTAAATGCAGTTTCTTTTAAAACCCCACGGAATAAATATTTTATATCCAAAAGAATCACAAACACTTTTCAAACACTTCGAAAACCTCCCGTTTTATTTAGCGATGGTTGATAAAAAGGGACATCGCTACAGATGGCGACTCTGCTGGGGACATTTTTTGTTTTTTTTTAAATAAACAAATGAGAGTCAAGCTTTTAAAATAACTACTGCTTTATTAATATTAGAAGTTCCGGATTAAAGTGACTATTAAATTAACATTCGGTCATAATTGCGCGTTTATTTTAACGCATTTAAAATATGGCATATAAACCCGTCTTTTAAGTGGGGGGAAAACGCTAATGCTTTCGTAGAGATATCGTTCTCCCGTATGGGCCTAGCAAGTACCTTCGGGGCTCGAGTACCTTATGCTTTCGTAAGGATATCGTTCCTTCGTACGGGCATAAGCGAATGGGTCCCCCTGAATTGAACCCGGTTGAAAGGAGCCTATAATGGGTGATGATCGGGGGCCTTGCTACTCTTAGTAGAGGACATCAAGGACAATTCGGGTACCTCATAGCACCAACACTGCATGTAGAGAACATAGAAACCCACCCTGTTAGAGCCATGCGGATAACCTTAGGTGTTTTAGACGGGATAAATATGGTTGTTTTGTGTGTTTATTCTGTTTAATTTTGTCCTTTTATTTACATATTCATTAATTTTATCTGGTACTGACTTGTTTTCTTTTCGCTTTTGTTTTTTCATACATCATGCATTTGCATCACATAAAGGTACTGGATCAAGTGGTTTGCCTGATCAGAAAGTCTTTCACCACGGAAAAAGGTGTCTTAGGAAAGAAGAGCTTAATTTGTCAGTCAGACATTGGTCAGAGGTCAACCAAAAGATCCAAGGGGACAGTTTGCCGAACGAACGCGTAATAGCAGGGGTAAACACATGTGAGTCTCCAACAGAACGACCTATGGGATCTTCAAAGCATTTGGGAAAGATGGGACCGAAGACTACAAGACTTGTTCTGCGACAGTTATGGCGACATTGCACAGTTGTTATATGTTCGGGTTAACCAACCCCTACTCCGAGCTATAGTCCAGTTCTGGAATTCGGCTTTTTGCTGCTTCACCTTCAATGGGCAGGACATGATGCCTACGGTAGAAGAATACACTGCTTTACTTAACCAGAAAAATATTCAGGAAGATTGGATCTACGCAAAGCCTCCGAGGAATCAGAATTACACTGCGAAACTCAAAACCTTTGCGGGAATGAGTGATGATTGGGTTAATGGACTGCTTCAGATCCGAGGAGACAATACAGTTTTTGCATGGGAAAGTATACGGGACATCATACCGACACATCCAGACGAGGCAAAGAAAATGGACTTGTTCGCCTTAGGAATATATGGCTTGGTGATCTTTCCAAGAGTACTCGGGAACATTGACTTAGCCATTCTGGATTTGTTTGAGCGGGTGAAACAGAAAGCAAACCCAGTACCAGCAATCTTGGTCGAGACTTTCATTTCCTTAAATGCTAGCCAGAAACATGAAGAAGGACGTTTTCGAGGATGCGCACAGCTGTTACAAGTATGGATTCAGAGTCACATGTGGAAGACACCGACGAAGGTCCTGCCGGGGATATCCTTCCAAGGTTTTTTGCCTTTACGGGAGTACTTAGCAAAGGAATGGCGAGAGGATTTGAAAAAAAAATGTGGACCAGTTTCTTCAGGAACATCCAAGATGAAGACATAGCATGGAGGGTCTCATGGCTTGGTAAAGTTAATTATTTTCTATACAATTGTGGTGACTTCAACTGGCTGATGATGTTGGGATTGCATGGAGGGATCGCCTGTGCTCCGCTTTTAGTGTCTCGACAGTTCGGATCACGACAGTTCATTCCTAATACCGCCGGATTAAGCCAAACTAAATTTCTTTTCAAAGGGGAGTTCAAAGGAAAAATTCAGACCATCATGAGGGCCTGGGACCATTGTTACCGGATCAGGATGGAAGGAGACACCGAGCACATGACTACCCTGGATTACGATCTTTGGAGACGTTTGAGGGTTACTAATATGATTCCCGAATCTGATCAAGGACCAGTAGTGTCACTCGAAGAGCTTACAAGGGTGGTACCGTCTGAAGCTGACATCTTAAGGAATGAACTCGAAGAAATTAAAAGGAAAATGGACATCCAACAGACCCAACATGCGAGCGAGCTCTATAAGGCAAGCTTAGAGGTTGACGAGCGGGACGGGATCATTAGGCAGTTGAAGAAATTAAATGCAGATTTGAGCGACAAGAACACTCTTTATCAAAAAGATGCCCTTCTACTACAAGCAAAAATACAGTAGGCCAGCCGGAGTCAATTCATAGCCGTGGAAAGAGAAAGGATGAATGGTATCCGTTTGGTGGAAGAAGAACGAGAAATCAGTAAGAGAGCAATCGAGAAAGAGATAGAAAGCTACCGGTTGGCTATGGAAGAAGAAAAACGGTCCTCCAAGAAGGCCATTGATCAGGAAAAGGAAAGACTCAGGCAAGAAATCAGCAAGGGAAAATAAGCTGTCCATCATGAGAGAGAAAGCGTCGTCGTATGGAAAAGAAAGTCCATGAGTAGCGGAAATAGACTGTTAAAGATGCAAAAACTGTACGATGACACTATTCAAAGTCTGGAGCAAAGGCAAAGTCAGAATGGCGAATTAAAAGGAAAGGTGACGGAAGTTGAACACTCACTTCGAATGTACTGCCGCAGGAATGGCTTCGCTGAGCTGCAAGAAAGAGAGCACGAAGTGGGCGTGTTACAAGCACGAATTGAGTCCCTCGAAGCAACTGTTGAGGATTACAAGGAAAGAATTAGTGTGTTCGAGGAAGCTGCAGTCGGAGGGGACACCTATTGGCAAAAGAGACTGCGCGACGCTGCCCGGATGGTACAAGACAGGGACCAGTATTACGCAAACCTAATGGTGGACATACATCGAGTCACCAGACATGTGAATGATTTAGCTGTCGAGGCTGAGACACTCCGACCTTTCATAGCCCCGGGAATGGAAGAAGCTCCCAGGTTCCTCAAGCTGCTCAGGGCAATTGGAAAATTAGGAGATAGAGCTAGAGCCTATCTATAGGACTTTGTGTTGTAATTAGATCTTTTGTATTAGGGATCTTTATTTTGTAACGCGAACTTTGTTGTAATCTAGACCCTTTAATTCCCGTGGAAGTAGTTCAAAAGGGTGATTACCAGCGGAATCAGTACCTTATCTGTATACATTCTTGCATTTGCATCATGACATTCGCATCATTATACATGCATTTATCTCTTGCAACCATATTAACATTATGAATATTGTGGCGTTGTGTGTAGTTAACCCGCAATCATTCATCACCCATACTTTACCTGGTTACAAAGAAAGCTCATGGAAGAAAGGATAATCAGTCTAGAAAGAGGGCAAAAAAAGCTCGAGACAAGGCTTGAAGAGGCCCAGAGAAGCCTCAGTGATCAGATTGCGCAGTCGCAAGCATCTATAGTATCCGACATAACCGCATTATTGGCTAAGAGTCTGGGAAAAAGAGTCGAAGGAGAAACCATTCAAGAGCCAGAGGGTACCTCAGCTCACCACAAGGTTCAACCAACTGCACCAAACCCGGCTAGGAAGGTGTACATCGACCCTGCAAGAATGTCTTCTAGTTTTCAAATAGGGGTACCTGAGACTCAACCCCTCGATGCTGAAGCACTCTATGAAGAAGAAGTGCCGGACCTGAACATGGTTGAAAGAATCAGGAATGAGGTAGAGAAAAAGTGGGAGGAAAGATTTCGCCTCATGGAGGAAAAATTTAAAGCGTTACAATCAAATGAAGAATCAGGAAATGACGCTAGCGACTTAAGTCTGGTGTCCGATCTTGTCCTACCGCCAAAATTTAAAATGCCAAAGTTCGACAAATACGATGGAACTACATGTCCTTCCGCACACATAACAATGTACTGTCGAAAGATGGCGGCCTACCATAAGGACGAAAAGCTACTGATCCATTGTTTCCAAGACAGTCTAACTGGAGCGGCGTTACGTTGGTACACCCAGTTGAGCAAGGCAAATGTTAAGACATGGAAAGATCTGTCAAAAGCATTTACTGAGCAATACAAGCATGTAACAGATATGACCCCCAGCAGAATTATATTGGAAAATATGGGGCAGAAGTCCAACGAAAGCCTGCGGCAATACGCCCAAAGGTGGAGAGAAGTGGCCGCCCAAATTCACCCACCCATCCCGGAGCATGAAATTACGCCATTATTTATCAATACTCAAAAAGGGCACTCTTTGATCGTCTCATTAATAACACAACGCAGTGCTTTGCTGACTTAATCGGGATCAAATCCCTTGAACTGGCAATTAAGAGTGGTAGAATTGATGGCGGGAAGGGTCTCGGAAGTATAGCAAGAGAAATGAAGTAAACACCACCAAAGACTTATACCGCCAAGAACTTCACAATCTCACAGCCACAAGCACTGTGGGAAAAACACAAAACTCGAATCAAAGAGATGAGAGAGTCACGAAAAGAGAAAGAGAGAAGAACTTTCACTCCCTACCTGTTTCGTACTCGAACTTTATTCCCGGTTGTATGAAAGCGGACTGGTCCGTCCATACATCGTTACTCCTGTCAATCCGCCCTTCCCGTCTTGGTATAATCCGAACGCGCATTGCGACTATCATGGCGGAACCCCTGGACATCCCACTGAGAACTGCCTTGCTTTCAAAAAACTTGTGCAGAACTTAATTGATTCCGGGATATTGAAGTTTGAAGAGCCGAGTGTAGCCAACAACCCGCTGCCTAATCATGGAAGCAGAGAAGTAAATGTTATTGAAGAATACTTTACCAGGAGGATTAATGATGATGTGTCAGAAATCAAGTCTCCTTTACGGTGGGTATTTCAACAGTTATGCATGGCCCGTGTGATCGACAAAGGCATGATAACAAGGTAGAAGGGATGTGGAGTGTATTGCGAATTCCACCAGACTGAAGGGCATGATATCCAAGAGTGCGATGAGTTCAAGAAATTGGTGCAACAATTGATGAATGAAAACCAAATAGAATTCTTCGAGGAGCCCATGGGGAAGAAGGGGTCGGACGTACACATGACGGATAGCCCCAAATCTAAATACGGGAAGGATAGACCTTTTATCATCTCTCCCCGGGCCGGGAATGCGGTGTGTCTCCCAAGGAGAAACCAGCAAGATAAGTCCCAAGATCATCATTTCAGCACCATCTCCATTCCCATTCAAAGATATCGACAAACCCCCACGGAATTATCTTTGTAAATGTGACCACGCCCGGAAAAACGAGAACACGGTCGGTAAAAGAGCCTCGCTGAAAGACCAACAAAGCGAACGATGTGAACGTTGGTGAGGCAGGCCATTTCACAAGGAGCGGCCGATGTTATTCCTCCGAGGCTTTGAAAGCAGCTGAAAAAGATAAGGGGAAGAGTACATCAGTTAGCCCTACACAGATATTTGGAGAAGAACCTCCCCCAAAGATAAATGAGCCGATAACTAAGGCCCAGGCCAAAGAATTTCTGAAGTTCTTGAGGCATAGCGAGTACAGCGTAGTGGAACAACTACGAAAGCAACCGGCCAGGATCACAGTGCTGGAATTACTCTTGAGTTCAGAAAAGTACCGGGAGACGTTACTAAAAGTGCTGAATCAAACTTTTGTGCCCCAGGACATTTCTGTAACAAACCTGGACATGATAGCGGGGCATATCACTGCCTATAATCATATAACGTTCAGTGATGATGAGATCTCTGAGGGAGGAATAGGGTCTACCAAAGCCCTTAACATCACTACCCACTGCAAAGGGTATGTAGTACCAGGCGTACTGATCGACAACGGGTCAACATTGAATGTCTTGCCTATGGTGACCCTGCAAAAACTGCCAATAGATGGTTCGCACCTAAAGCCCTGCCACAATTCGGTAAGAGCCTTTGATGGTACGCAAAGAGGAACAAAGGGGAAAATTGAGGTGCCCCTATTGATCGGACCAACTGAATATGTGATCGATTTTGTGGTGATGGACATAAAACCATCTTACAGCTGCTTGTTGGGAAGACCATGGATCCACTCCGCAGGAGTTGTCCCATCATCATTGCATCAGAAATTAAAATTTGTAGTCGAAGGCAAATTGGTCACAAAGAGAGGCAGAAGCGAGAATTTGTTGCTTGATGACATCGACGCCCCCCTACATTCAAAATGATGAAGATGCTGCAGAATGCTTGTTCCGAGCATTGGAACTAGTAAATGCCACATTCGTTTCGGAGGGAAGTCGGATCCCATACCCCAGGTTATCCAATTGTACCAAGATGACCGTCGCAGAAACTTTGGGCCGAGGAGCCAAAGTAGGAAAAGGGCTGGGGAAGAAATTACAAGGAAACCTGAGACCCAAGAATATGATAACCAAGAAGGATCGTTTCGGGCTGGGTTACCAACCAAGCGTCCAACAGAAGAAAGAGGAATATAAGAGGAAGGAGGAACAAAGAAAAGCCAGATCTAAAGGAGAAGACATTCCGTGGAGACCGATGTCATTTCCTAATTTGAAAACCACTTTTGTCTCCGGAGGGTTCTACCAGCCAGGTCAAGATGTTGGAGAGGCAATGAAGAAAAATGAAGTACTTAACCAAGAGGAGATACTCAGTGAATCATTTGAAGGGATGTACATCAACATGATAGCTGAAAAGGACCGAGGCAGCAAAATGTTGACCAACATCCGTCCTTGCCGTCCCGGGGAAACACTCGATAACTAGAGCTGCATTGATCTACCTGTAGTTTTTAGGAATAGATCAGAGTAATGCTCCGAATCAACCTTTTGTTTTTGCCTGTAAACAATGGGGATCTCTTGTACGGGGCACCTATGTTAACTTTTTGATTGAAATGAAAATATCCCCACTTTCCTAAAATGACCAAAGTTTCATTTATTTCATTCATGCATTCTTCATGTTCATTCCCTTCATATAAAGCCGTCTCTTTCCCAATACAATTCATTCTCATTTAATGCAGGTCGCTCACGATTGACGATATGAATGATACCGGATCCAATCCTGGAGTGAATTTTGAATGCCCGGAGGTCTCGGAGGGAATGAAGGAAGGATATAATGAGATAGAAAGTGAGGTCCCAGAAGAGTTAAAGAGAATGGTGGCCAACGAAGAAAGGCAGATCATGCCCCACCAAGAAGAAACAAAAATTGTCAACTTGGGGACTGAAGAAGAGAGAAAAGAAATAAAAGTAGGAATGCCGATTTCCTCAAAAACCAAGCACGAACTGATAACCCTACTTCAGGAATTCAAGGATGTCTTCGCCTGGACTTATCAAGATGTGCCAGGGTTGAATACCGACATAGTGGTGCACAAATTGCCAACAAAATCGGAGTGCAAACCAATACAGCAAAAACTTCAGAGAATGAGACCAGATATGTTGTTAAAGATCCGAGAAGAAGTGAAAAAGAAGTTTGATGCTGGATTCTTGGAGGTAGCCAAATACCCCGAATGGGTTGCAAACATTGTACCAGTACCAAAGAAAGACGGGAAAGTTCGTATGTGTGTAGATTATAGGGATCTGAACCGAGCCAGCCCTAAAGACAACTTCCCTTTACCACATATTGATACGCTGGTTGACAACACCGCAGGACATTCATGGTTTTCCTTCATGGACGGCTTCTCAGGGTACAACCAGATAAAGATGGACCCTAACGACATGGAGAAGACCACATTCATAACCATGTGAGGCACTTTTTGTTATCGAGTAATGCCGTTTGGGCTAAAGAACACAGGGGCAACATACCAAAGAGCAATGGTGACTCTTTTCCATGACATGATGCACAAAGAAATAGAAGTATACGTGGACGATATGATTGCCAAGTCCCAAACAGAGGAAGAGCACCTACAAAACTTGAGAAAACTATTCCAAAGACTACGAAAGTACCAACCGAGGCTCAATCCTGCCAAGTGTACCTTCGCCATTACTTCTGGAAAACTCCTAGGGTTCGTGGTAAGCAGAAGAGGGATTGAGATTGATCCAGATAAAGTGAAAGCCATTCAGGACCTCTCACCACCCCGCACTCAGAAGGAAGTTTGTGGTTTCCTAGGGAGGCTGAATTATATCTCTCGTTTTATTTCCCAATTAACCGACCAATGTGACCCGGTCTTCAGACTTCTTAGAAAGAATAATCATGGCGTGTGGGATGAAGAATGTCAAAGAGCCCTAGAAAAGATCAAAAAGTACCTGACAAATGCTCTAATTTTAGTCGCACTAGTACCTGGTCGACCACTAATTCTCTACTTGACAGTTTTTGAGAATTTAATGGGATGCGTACTGGGGCAACACGATGAGTCAAGAAAAAAGGAGCAAGCCATCTATTACCTAAGCAGGAAATTCAATGATTGCGAAACGCGGTACCCGCCAGTACAGAAGCTGTGTTGTGCTCTAGTTTGGGCTACCAAGCGGCTTAGACAGTACATGCTGTACTAGCTAGATCCATTGAAGTTCTTAATGGAAGCGCCAGCACTAACGGGAAGGATGGCCCGATGGCAGATGCTTTTATCCGAATTTGATATCGTATATGTTAACCAGAAAGCCGTAAAGGGGAGTGCCGTAGCAGATTTCCTAGCTAGTCGTGCCTCGGATGACTATGAGGTATTGAACTTTAATTTCCCAGACGAATACTTGATGTGCATTACAACCGAAGAAGAGGTTTCAGATGATAAATCATGGAAACTTTACTTCGATGGAGCCTCTAACGCCCTCGGACATGGGATAGGGACAGTGCTAATTTCCCCTGAGGACGTCTATTATCCTTTCACCAGCAGATTGGAATTCTTTTGCACAAACAATATAGCTAAATACGAAGCTTGCGTCATGGGACTGAACTCAGCCATCGAGAGAAAGGTTAAGGAACTTCAAGTGTTCGGAGATTCGTCCTTAGTCATTTACCAATTGCGCGGGGAATGGGAAACCAGGGACCCAAAGTTGGTCAAATATTACGAATTGATCCAAGAGCTCACCAAAGAGTTCGAAAAGGTCAGCTTCAATTACCTGCCCCGAGAAGAAAATCAGATGGCAGATGCATTGGCAACCTTGGCATCCATGTTTAAAACAAACACCGGGGCAGAAATGAAGCCCATTGAGATACAGACGTTTGAAAAGCCTGCTCATTGTTGCAATGTACAGGAAGAGATTGATGGAAACCCATGGTACTATGACATCTTGTAATACGTCAAACTTCGAAAGTATCCAGAAGGGGCAAACGACAATGACAGAAAAACGCTCAGAAAAATGGCAACAAGATATGTCCTAGATGGGGAGATCCTATATAGGAGGAGTCATGATCAGACATTGCTGAGATGTGTGGATGCCCGGGAGGCGAAGGAGATTTTAGCCGAAGTACATGATGGGCTCTGTGGAACGCATGCCAACGGGCTGTCTATAGCCCGAAAAATTATGAGATATGGCTATTTCTGGTTGACCATGGAGGGAGATTGCATTGATTACGCCAGGAAATGCCACAAATGCCAAATCTACGCTGACAAAATTCACACACCCCCATCGCCTTTACACACCATGAATTCTCCGTGGCCTTTCGCAGCATGGGGCATGGACGTCATTGGGCAGATTCATCCGAAAGCTTCCAATGGACACCGTTTCATTTTGGTCACCATAGACTACTTCACCAAATGGGTAGAGGCAGCGTCTTACGCCAACATCACAAGAACCACAATATGTAAGTTCTTAAAGAAGAAGATTATTTGTCGATACAGATTGCCAGAAAGGGTCATCACCGACAACGCTTCCAATTTGAATAACAAAATGATGACGGATGTGTGCACTCAATTCAAGATAACACACCACAATTCCACAGTCTATAGTCCTAAAATGAATGGAGCAGTGGAAGCAGCAAACAAGAACATAAAGAAGATCAGAGCGAAGACTACGAATACCTACAGGGATTGGCATGTGAAGTTGCCATTTGCCCTTTTCGCCTATAGGACGTCCGTTCGCACGTCAACAGGGGCAACACCCTACTCCTTGGTGTATGGTACCGAAGCAGTACTCCCAATCGAGGTAGAGATCCCATCTCTCCGAGTCTTAAACAAAGTAAAATTGGAAGAAGCCGAATGGGTGCAGGCCAGATACGACCAGCTAAATCTCATTGATGAAAAGAGACTAAAGGCCATTTGTTATGGTCAGATGTACCAAAAGCGGATGGTGCAGGCATACAAAAAAAAGTGCGCCCAAGAGAATTCAAAGAAGGGGATCTGGTACTCAAGAAAATCTTCCCTATCCAGAAAGATGCTCGAGGAAAGTGGATGCCCAACTGGGAAGGACCGTACGTCGTAAAAAAGGTCTTCTTAGGAGGAGCCCTGATCCTAACAGAAATGGATGGAGACGAGCTGAAAAATCCTGTAAATTCTGATGCTGTCAAGAAATATTATCTTTGAAAAAAAAACAAACAAAAAAAATGAAAATGAAAAAGAGAACAAAAATGGAGAGCTCAGGGCGAAAACCCGAAACCGGGCGTCTTGAAGCAAATGAAGGACACGAGTTGAAAACCCGTAAAGGGCGGCTCGAGTAAATTGAAAAGTTGAATATCCGAAGAGAAGGGTATCCCCATGAACATCATGAAAAGGAGGCTCCAGGCAAAAAATTCTACACCGGTTGACGGGATCATGTATCATTCATATCGAAGATAATGAGAGATCTTGTATTTCATACTTAAATTTTCTTCTTTCTCATGTTGTCATACCTTTATCTTTTTTAAGATATCCCAAGCCCTTAATCGTAATAAAACTGTGTTTTTGAGCATCCATTCCTTGCCCTCTTGTCAATTTCAGTCAGATAAGTTAACATAGGCTTATAGTGAAACATGAGATTTCAGAGCATTACTGTCATTTAACCTTAAAAATGCAGGTGATCAAAGAAAACAATGCTAACTCCGTCTTCTAGTTCCCTACATAATGGCTGTTGATAGGGAAGGAGGAAAGCTTCAAACAACCGGATAGGATGACCAATGGCGTACGTCCTATCTATTCAAGGAAGGCATGCGAGATAACAAGAGAGATCTCTTGGGTGAAAACCCAGAAGGGCACCCCCAAAGAAAAAAAAACTCTCTCTAAAGTGAAAACCCGAAAGGGCACTTTAGAATTCCAAGTCGTAATTAGAGAAAAAGAAAGGTTGGAATGGTTGAACCTGACAGTGAAGTGGGGTATCGACACCCGTGAGAAAAGAGAAAGCGAACATCAAGATCAAAAAAGGACCAAAACAAGCCCACCAAGATGTTGACACTCATGCATCATGAATAGTCAGACATCACTAGGATTAGGAGCATGTCAATTCATTTGTCATAGCATTTTGTTTTTATCTCAGACAGGTATCTGCAGATTCAAAGAGACATCGATGGCCATCGCGGTGTTAATCCCGAATGAGAAGACAATGTTTTGCATACAAAAGGCATATGTTTCCAAGCTCTAGAGAGACGTTCTATATAGGAAGAATCCTCCGCTCCGAGGCTTCAGAAGCTGAAAGTTCTATATAGGAAGGACTGACAGCTCCAGGGTGAAGACTAGCAGTTCTATATAGGAAGGACTCCCAGTCGAAGGAATTCACCCATGACACGCAAGATTATATAGGAAATCCTGGTGTGTCGAAAGCGAAGAGTTCTATATAGGAAGGGCTCCGAGCTTCAATATCTCAGAGTAAAAGATTCTATATAGGAAGAATCCGTAACTCCAAGATTTCAGACGCCGAAAAGTTCTATATAGGAAGGACCGACGGCTCCAAGGTGAAGACTCGCAGTTCTATATAGGAAGAACTCCCAGTCAAAGGAATTCACCTATGACACAGGGTTATATAGGAAACCTGTTGTGTCGAAAGCGAAGAGTCTTATATAGGAAAGGCTCTGAGCTTCAATGTCTTGAGAGTGAAAGGTTCTATATAGGAAGAACCTGTAGCTCTGAGATTTCAGACGCCAAAAGTTCTATATAGAAAGGACTGACGGCTCCAGGGTTTGAAGACTAGCAGTTCTATATAGGAGGAACTCCCAGTCGGAAGAATCCATCAGCGGTAAAAGGTTTTATATAGGAGAAACCAGCGTTGAAGGCGAAGAGTTCTATATAGGAAGGACTCCAAGCTTTACTGTCTCGAAGTGAAAAGTTCTATTTAGGAGGGACTCGTAACTCGAGGCTTCAGAGCGAATGGTTCTATATAGGAAGAGCCTGTAGCTCCAAGATCGGAAGGTGACGAAGCTCTATATAGGAAGAACTTACGAGCCCGAAGATTCAGCTAAGAAAGAGCGGAGATGTCCAAAAGAACACATTTTTCCAAAGCTACAAACAGGGAAGTCTGATAAAAATGAGTGCTTATGAATCTTTGCTTTGTTTCCCATTCCATGAGAACAAGCAAAGAGGGGCAACTGTAATCACTCATTTTTACCTGTAAATACATATTAGTGTTGCATGTATACTTATTATATTATATGTTTATTGTTTGCATGAGTATTACTAATATATATAAGGTGTGGTGTGCATGTATATTATAAGCTATGTATGTATACGTATTAATGGTGTATGTGTGTCGCGTATGTATCTATAGAGTACGAGCGTATTTGTTTAATGTATATAGATGTTACGTTAATTATGTGTATGATTATATGTACGTATGCTAGTATGTTATATTAATTAATATTTGTATAAGTATACGTTTGTATTATGTATGTGTATTGCTGCTATAATTATATTATTATTAATATTATTGGGCTGATATGAAATGAAATCCAAAAAATATATATATATTAAATAAATAAATTACAGTCCAAGTCCAATTACAAATAGTTACAAGGCCCGGTTGGCCCAAACCCAAACCCTATTTAATTACAGCTGTGTGTGCAGGTGACTATGGGCCGTCGGATCAAGATCTGATCCAACGGCCACGATCCAACCAAGGAGCCAAAATATCTGCCAGCCGCGTGCTCTACACGTATGGACCGTTCGAGTGCCACGCGCACGTGCGGTCCACGCGCGGACGCTTTGATATCCCACGCGTGCGTGAGCCCCACGCGCTCTGACTCCTCGACTGCTGGGCTCCACATGGCACGATCTGGAGCCGTTTCCCTAAATCGAGGCTTTATCTGGGTCGTTCGTCCTTCAAGCCATCTCGACCGTTAGATCAGATCTGATCTAACGGTCGAGAACAAGTCTGGCCGCTGGCAGAACCCCCACACCGCCACCATGCCGATCTTCAACCACCGCGCTCAGAACATGTCAAACACAACAAGAAAGAAGTTTGTCAGTCCAGATCTGAAAAAGCAAGTAATATGCAACTTGCACCAAAACAAAGACAAGCATATATACGAAACAAATATTTTGTAACAGGAAGGTTGTAACAAAAAAAACAGAGAAGGTGATAACAAAAAAACAGAGAGTTGTAATCGAAAAGAAAAGTTGTAACCAGTCAAGTTATAATCGAAAGAAAAGTCCAGCGGTAAATACTTGTTTCCCTTTCTTATTTTTGCATGCATATACGAAAGAGGTAAAAAAGGAAAAAAAGAGAGAGAGTCAGAGATCTTACCGTCACCGTCTGTGGGTCTCCCCTCCTCAGTGACAAGCCTTTCGGCTTCCCCAAGCCAGATACGGTGAACTGAAGGAATGGGAGACCCCTTGTAGTTTCGTTTTGAGTCTAAAAATGTTTTTTTTTCATTTCGTATTTCCTAGATCTAGGGAAAATAGAGGCTTATCCTCTGAATCCAACCTCGGATTCGTGTCGATGGTGAAACGGGGGTTATTTTGGTGTGTTTCGAGGCTCGCCGGCGCTGGTTAGCGACGGCCGGTGAAGGAGAACACGGCGGTCGGCCGCCGGATTTTGGGTTTCATGGGGGATATTTGAGAGAAAATGAAGAACACGGGCTGGGTTACAAAAACTGAAAATGAAAGAAATGAGGGGAAAATTGGTTTTGGCCTAAAAATAGGGTTTATATAGTTATTATTATTTCGTTAAATGGGTAAATTACACACTACATCCCCCCGCGTTCCCAATACTTTCACTTTTATCTTGCCGCATGGTATATTTACAACTCTGGTCCCTCTTGTATTTCAAAATCTTGCAATCCAGTCCCTAAATTACACCGAATCAGTTTTCAAATGGTAAAATTACACCCTTAACCATCTCGTGTTTTTGAACTTTTCATTTTGGGTCTGCCCCTTGGTCTAATTACAGTTTTGATCCTTTTAGGTTCTGTTTGTTTCGCATTTTCGTCGCTAAATTACATATTATTGTTCTTTAATTTCTGCCACTGACTTTTATTTTTCTTTCATTTCAGTCTTGTTTCTTTGTAAATACTCATGATCGTATTATAATCGTATATGTTGATGTATTCTATTGTTTTATTTTATATCCCTCGTATATGCCTCGTATTTTATGTTTACATGTATATGTGTATTAAGCTTATGATAGTTATGTATCTTTTTATCCGGTTATTCGTATTAAAGTATGCTATGTTCTAGTTGGTTCGTACACAGCATGTTTTATATATTTTTATATGTGTATGTTCTCTTGGTTTTTTTTAGGTTACATGTTAGTGTATTTTCTTTTTTGTATGATATATTGTCCCATATATGTTGAAATATGCTTTATTACTAGTATGTATGTCTTTTTGAAATATATGTTCGTCTATATGTATTTATTCCTACCTTGTTATTGTGGCATGTTAAGTTTGCTTATATCTGATATTAAGCTTGGTATGTATATGTGTATCTTAATTACGTATTTCATATATGTTAGATTAGTATTCTATTATGTGAATATTTGTTGTTCTTAAATTATATGCTATGCCTTATATTTTTGTCACTAAAATTGCATATGGTATATAAATTGTTAATGCGGTGCCCTTTTATCCGAGCGTAAACGGGGCCAGTATCAGGCGTAGTGATAGTGGTTGGGCGTTTATTCTCGGATAACGGGGCCCTTAAAATTTTCTCGCAATTATGACCGAATTTTAAAATAATTGTCACTTTAATCCGGAAAATCCAATATTAATAAAGCGGTAATTATTAAAATACCAATTTTGGGCGGTGTGGGGGTGCTAATCCTTCCCCATCCGTAACCGACTCCCGAACCCAATCTTTTTGAATCTCTGGTTTTATGGTGTCCGGCCTACCTAAGTGGCCGGTGGCGACTCTATTTTTTTAAATGCGATTTCTTTTAAAACCCCACGGAATAAATATTTTATATCCAAAAGAATCACAAACACTTTTCAAACACTTCGAAAATCCCGTTTTTATTTAGCGATGGTTGATAAAAAGGGACATCACTACAGTGTTGGAGGCAAAGAGTCCTATATATGAAGGATTCCGAGCTTTACTGTCTCAGAGAAAGAGGTTCTATGAAGGAAGAACCCGCAACTCTGAGATTTCAGAAGCTAAAAGTTCTGTATAGGAAGGATTTACGGTTTTAGGGTCTGAAGATTAGAAGTTCTATATAGGAGGGACTCCCAATCGAAAAACCCATCGATGACGCAGAAGATTTTATATAGGAAAAATCTACGTTGAAGGCAAAGAGTTCTATATAGGAAGGACTCTGAGCTCTACAGTCTCAGAGTGAAGAATTCTACATAGGAGGAACTCATAACTCGAGACTCCAGAATGAAAGGTTCTATATAAGAAGACCTGTAGTTCTAAGATCGAAAGATGAAAAAGTTCTGTATAGGAATGACTTACAAGCCCGAAGATTCAGCCAAGGAAAAGCGGAGAGTTCCAGAAGAGCACGTGATTCCGAAGCTACAAACAGGGAAGTCAGATAAAAATGAGTGCTTATAATCTTTACATTGTTCTCGTTTTACAAGAACAAGCAAAGTGGGGCAATTGTAATCACTCATTTTTATCTGGTGTATAAAGTATTGTGTTAATCTACTTTAGTTTATTAGTTAATATATTATCATTGCATGTACACGTATTATATTATATGTTCATTACTATACGTGTGATTAATGTGTACGTAAACCATGTGTATGAGTATATATGCATGTATGTTGGTATAGTATGTTAATGTGTTACATATATTAACGTTTGCATGAATATATTAATTAATATGCGTGTATGTGTGCATACGTGTGGGTGTTTGCAGGTGTATATCAATTTGTATGTGCATGTATTATATGTGTATGTATGCGTATAGTATTATTATTACTACTATTATTATTATTAATACTATTGGGCTGAAATTAAAGTAAGATAAAAGATATAGTAAAATCCAAAATAGATATCAAGCCTAATTACAAGACCCAAGCTTAATTACACATGGCCCATTCGGCCAAGCCGGCCCACACCCTAAGAAACCCTAACCCATATCAAATATTGGAACCCTAATGCTCTCTTTATCATGCGCAGCTGCACGAGGGCCGTTGGATCAGATCTAAATCCAACGGCCACGGTTGAAGCATAAGACCCCTCATCTGCAGCGTGAAGCCCACGCGCGGGCTGTTGGATTATCCACTCGCGCGTGTGAGACGCGTACAGAGCTAGCCATCTTCTTCAGGCCACGTGGCGCGATCCCGAGCCGCTACACAATCCTCGAGGCCTTATCTCAGCCATCTGATCATTGAGCGGTCCTAACCGTTGGATCAGATCTGATCCAACGAATAGGAACGGTTTTGGCAGTAATAATCGTTTCGTCTCCCGAGACGTCAGTCTGCACAGCCGAATGGTCATCTCCCCCACGTCGCTCCCCATGCTGGCCGTACCAACCACCAAGCATGGTCGGGCATGCCAAAGACACAAAAAGGGAAAAACGTCAGAACAAGATCAGATCCAAAAAATATATCTTATGTACTAGTTTTACCAAACAAGAGAGAGCAGACAGAATATATGTAAACCAAAAAAGTGTAAGATCAGAGAGGTTTTTTTGGGTAACAAAAATAAAAAAAAGAAGCACCAAGTTTCAGTGGTAATCTCTCTTTCTTTTTCTTTCTTCCTTGCATGCATGTACAATAAAATATAAGAAGTAATAACAAAAGGTAGATGAGTGCATAGATTCATTACCCTCGTCGTCAACGGGTCTCCCCTCACCAGTGACAAGCCGCCTCAGTTTCCAAAACTGAACATGGTGAACTGAAAGGAGAGGGAGGTCCCTTTCGGTTTCATTTCGGTTAAACAAAAACATTTTTTTACTTCGTATTTGCTCAGATCTAGGCAAAAGGGGGAGTCTTTGTGTAAATATAAGTTTAGATTTGGTTTCGGTTTGAGGCGAGGTTTGTTTTGGGTGTTTCTTTTGGTTCGTCGACGCCGGCTAGCGGCGGCGGAGAGGACGGCGGATGGTCGCCAGTTTCTGGGTTCATCGAAGGTTTGGGGTGGTTATGTTGAGAGGAAAATGGGGCTGGGGTATTATAAAAACTGGTTTTGAAGAAAAAATAAGGAAAAGTTTGAGTTCGGGCTAGAGAAGGGGGTTTATAGGTATTTTTATTTTGTAAAATGGTGAAATTCTGTAATAAATCCCCCCGCGTTTTCGATATTTTCATTTCTGTCTTGCCGCAGGGGATATTTACAACCCTGTTCCTCCTTATATTTTAAAATCTTGCAATCTAACCCCTAGATTAAACTGAATCAGTTTTAAATGGTGAAATTTCCTCACCAGTCCCACCGCGTTTTTGAAATTTTCACTCCGAGCTTGCCCCTTGGTCCAATTACAGATTTAGTCCTTTTAGGTTCTGTTTGATTTCTAATTTCGTCCCTAAATCGCATTTTATTACCTTTTAATTTTTGTTTTCATTTTTTTTATTTTAGTCATTTTCTGTATCTAAATATTCATGTTTATTTGTTATGATCTTATATGTTGATGTGGCCCTTTTGTATTCTCACGTGTTTCTTTTATATGTTTCGTATTCTCATATTTTTATATATATGTGTTTAGTTTATGGTGATTATGTATTTTTATACGCTTGTTCGGTCGTTCGTATCATACATGTTCAATTAATGTTTTAGTTGGCTCGTACACGACATGTTTTGTATTTTAGCATGTATTGTATGTTCTCTTTGCTTTTAGGTTATGCGTTAGTATGTTTTCTTTTGTCATGTCTAATACCGTGTTTCTATTTTTCGTATGCAAATTATGTCGTAAGCTATGTGCTAGGTATTAGTTTCTTTGTTAGTACGTTGTCTTGATTTGTGAAATTAATATCATAATACATTCATGCGATGCGTATGTTACATTGTATGTATTCTTGAAGTATGGGTTCTTTATTTATTACACGTTTTATTCATGCTTCATTATTATTATTACTATTATGATATACCATGTTTGTATTTTTATCATACTTGTCTAATTTTGTGATATCCATGTCTTTATTATTTATTTTGTCCTTTACCATATGAATGTAAACGTATATTTTTGAATTACTTCTTTAAGATTGCATGTCGAGATATATAAACTGTCAATGCGGTGCCTTTTTATCCGAGTGTAAATAGGGCCAATATCAGGCGTAGTGATAGTGGTTGGGCGTTTACTCTCGGATAACGGGGCCTTTAAAATCTACTCGCACTTATAACTAAATTTTAAATTGAATCCGGAAAGTCTAATATTAATAAAGCGGTAATTATTAAAGTACCAATTTTTGGCCGTGTGGGGGTGCTAATCCTTCCCCATCCGTAACCGACTCCCGAACCCAATAGTTTTCAAATCTCTGGTTTTATGGTGTCCGACTACCTAAGTGGCCGGTGGCGACTCTATTTTCAAAACAAAACGCGGTTTTTTAACCCCCACGGAATTAACATTTTATATCCAAAAAACCATAAACACCTCGAAAACTTCCAGTTTTTTAGCGAAACGGACATCGCTACAAAATCCAAATACAATTTACAATGTACAATAGGTTTCTACGAATACATAGCCCAAAGACCTAAGTGTTGTACTCTTGAGAGACGAGGCGCTGAAACCCTTCGTTGATGGTGCTCCTCTAAGCAACATGTCAAATTTACTAACCTGCGAACGAAAACAACGATTTCGATCGCTGAGCTAACAAAGCTCAGTGGATACACAACCATTCAACCATGTTTCATGCAAATCATAAATAAGAACGATGCTACAAGATATGATATCATGACAAGATAACAATGACGCTACCACTAGTCGCCTAAACACATGCCTCAACAAAGCAATCATCAATCATGGCACACAAGGCCCAACCAAGCCTGAGATCTCAACAGACCACCTAGGCAATAACAACATCAACAACAACTTTAGAGTGAGGCCGGGTCATGTAGCATCATATACACTCTGGGTGAGGCCAGGTCACATAGCATCGGATAATACACCCTGGGCGAGGCTGGTTCACATAGTGTATGTTCTGATGCTACATGACCCGGCCTCACTCTAGAGTTGTTGTTGATGTTGTTATTGCCTAGGTGATCTGTTGAGATGACACATCAATATTTTACATTGCCTAGGCTGGTATCCTAATCTCATCAATCAAGTGCCCACATGACATGACACATCAACATATAACCCAACCAATGTATATCTGGCATACAAGCAACGCAATCCCAATGATCCCCATTTTTGCTAAGCGATAACACATCAATATTTTACATTATTGGGTTGTTAGTTAATCCCATTATTTGACTCATTAATCCACATTGTCTTATTACTCAAGGCAACTCAATTGTATAGACGTCTCTTGAGCGCACAACAAGGATCCTAATTACCCCATAACATTATTTGATTCACCAGGCTCCCTATGGAGTACTAACACAAGCAACTCATCTACTATTTACCAAATTATTAGCCATATATTTCACATACGGGGTTTAAATCTTGTTTTCTTAGTTTTACAATTCATTTTATACCTTAAGAGACCCATTGGGCCCTTTGCCTTGAATTTTAGAACCCCCGAATGCAAACTCAAATTTCTTGGACATATAGCCCACTGAGTACCGATACTCCTAAATGGGTATCGATGTGTCTCTCTAGGCACCAGTACTCCTTCACGAGTATCGATACTCAATTTAGGTTTCAAAGAAATGGGTCCTTAAGCCGTACCGATACGCTCAACCCAATATCGGTACTTAGTATCGGTATGTGAACTACCCCGTACTGATCCCCACCCATACCGGTACTCCTACCTTTGTGTACCGGTATACGAAAGCCTTCCTCAAGTAATATAACAATAGTATTGATATGCCCCCTAGCGTACCAGTACGCGAAAACGCTACAGGAATTCCCATTAAGCAAGGGGTACCGATATTTAGGAAGTTGTACCTGTACACTCTTTACATATAGAGGGGTATCAGTACCAAACCATCTGTATCGATATGCGAACCCTGATTTCTAGTTCTAGGGTTCAAATTTCTCATCTTTAACCCTCAAACCAACTTGGTAACCCCCAAACTCAACCTACAACTTATGGAAGGAGTTTAGGGTTAGTTTCTACCAATTTTAAGCCTTATTAACAACAATTTCACAGTTTTCCATTAAAGAGCAACCAATGTTCAATATCAACCAAAAATACCATAAACATGCAACAAGATCTATTTTCATGATTTCCAGGAAGCTATAGGAGTTAGTAGTGTACTAACCTTGGATTAAAGCTGATGAAGAAGCCTCTAAGCATCCATTCCCGTTCTTCTTCCTCCAAACCCCTCTAAACATCTTCTTCCACCATTTCAAACATTATTTACCTCAAAATAAAGATCCTTTGATGCTGAACCTTCTTTCCACCTTACCCAAAATGAGATTCACACTTTAGAACTCAAAGATTCAATTTTTAGGTACGAGTTTTAAAAGCAAGAGATGAAAGGTGAAGGGTAGGAACATATGGGACAAGGGTGACCTCATCCACTCCTTTTTCTGCAGCACCATTAAGAAAAATGTCCCCCAATCCTCATCAAATTATCTTTTACTAAACTACCTCCAAAATTTCACCCTAAGCCAATAACTCAAGCCCAAACAACTAAGAGCAAGCCCAATAAGGTTTTGGGGGGCCCAAACATCTCGGCCCAAAAGCAAGCTCGCATTTCAATTCAAACCGACTCTCGGAGTAAGAAATCTGGGTCGTTACAACTCTCTCATCTTTTAAGAAAATTTTGTCCTCAAAATTTAAACAACGGAAGGATATACAATTGCTGAATATCCCACCATCTTCTCAACCACATATGCCACACGGCCCTAGGGTCTCTTTACAAAACTTTTCTAGCCAACACTCTTAACATAAATTCTCAACTCTCTACAAGAATCATCAAGAAAACAATTCCTACGTCCAGAACAGCACTTATATTGAACCTAGAAGTAGATCCCCTAAGGATAACCTTAACAGCATTGTTAAAACATCGGCACGCTGAACTCACTTTGGATGAGTCACAACTCAGTGAACAAACCTCTCTACCATTACTCGAATTCCCAAAACTCTTGAACTCAACCCTCATATGCATCCATAACGCGACACTTCTTCAAGGTATACTGCTATGATACTTCACCTACTAACAACCCCATGATCTACGTCTCCAAGAACAAGGAAAAATCTGTCAATCAAGGTCTACCACCAATCTATCTTAAAATCATAACCTTCTCTCTCAACTTGGTCAACTAAGACAGAGCTTAATATCTCATATACTTGAACCCACTATGACATAAACAGATACGAATCCACGATCAAGCGATTCCACTAGCCAAGCCATTTCGGTTCTAAAGGAAAACTTTTACCACTAAAATGCTCTACTAGGGATCAAACCCACCAAACTATCCTCAAAGGTTCGAACACCCTCTTCCACTCCTACCACCTAATTCTAACTAACAATTGTACTGAACTCTGGCAAGCTTTCAAGGGTTTCTAAAAAGGTTCTTCCAAAAAATCTATTGTAACACGATAATTTAATTTTATACTACCGTAGCCAAAAACCCATTTTCCCACTGAGCTACTCAGAAAATCTTCATATTGTTATACTATACAAGTAGACAACCCATCTCAAAACTCGATAGAGCAAACACTCAAATTATTAAACTCGAGATTATACCAACGCACTCGTGAGTGTAAACCACCTCACGACTTGTCCTTAAGGTCCAAACATCACTTCCAACACAATCTTTATCACAACATCTCTTTAACCTTTAACTTACGATACTCGATCTTTGAATGATCATAAGGCAACCCTAAACCTCTTCAACCATTTACAAGATCATCAATCCTCAAAAAATGGGTAACGGTCCTTCATTGCTACATGTCGACTCACCATATCCAACCCCACCACTATTGCTATACCAACCCGGGTACGCCCCAAGGTAAACCACTTGGCGACGACACTCATATTCACTCACTTATGCAAATGAGTCCCTACTCTAAAAGTTCAGTCTGTGTCATACCATAGGGTAAGAGACACAAACACCAAACTCGACGTCACCTCTATTGCGGGTTCTAATTCACAATCAAGAGGTAAGCCAACTTATTCTTTGAAGAGCATTCTAACATGGTCTTAACCGTCCATTACTCTAAAGATCTGGACTCTTAACCCTCGTGCTAAATCGGCAATGGTTCACTGTGTCTATTTCAAACAACTTGGTTTACCTTGAACCCAAAATTTCGAGGCTCTCGCTCGAGAACCAAGGCATGCCTCAACTCATACACTCAATCTTCTTCAAGGGTAACATCTACCAACTATGTTGAGAGTAAATCTAACAAGTACACAAGGACTATTACTCTCAATCCCCACTTACTACCCACAGTAAGAACATTACTTACAAGAACTTACAAAACTGGTAAATTAATCAATCCAACATACCACAACACTTATCCAACAAGAGCTAAAATCATTACATGAACGAGAGATCAAATTCCATCAATGCAACAACTGAAACCAAAATAAACACATGTATTTGACATATCATCGATGGCAAAACTGTCATCTCTGGCTTGAACGAAATACTTTCTAGCAATAGCTTGATCGTCGACTCTAATGGTAGATCTCATAGGACCTCTACCCTAATGCCCCGACGACGCTCTAGCACTGCCTCTCGTAGAACCCTAACCATGCTAGGAGAAGTTAACCTCTAAGACTAAGCTGGTGTACCAACATTCATAACTGGGCAGTCCCTGCCATAAGGCCTAGTGCCTGACACCTATAATAATTCCTCAAAGCAAGAAGCATACCCCAAGGTAATGTCACCCATAATACTCATGATCCTGTAGAAAAGATGCTCCGGCCAAATCGTCAATACTCCCTACTAGAGTAGAAATCAAAAAGCCCCCACAACCTTCAATCTAGGTCTTCAACCAACCCTCGGTAGCCGATTTAAAACAACTCTTTTTGATTCCCCTCAAAGCATAAAATCCCTTAACAGAGCCTAAGAAGAACTCATGATGTCTTGGGTCCTCACAACACGGCCTATAAAATTCTCAAAATGACTCAATGTTGGTTCTGAAGTCATTCGAGTGCCTTCATACTAGTGACTAACTCATAAATGTCCCAAGTAAACCCGTTGTCTCGTACATCAATATGTCAACCTTGAATTCAATTCTAAACCTTAACCACCTTAACTCTTCAATAGCAACAAACTATGGGCATAACGGCTCAACCATAGAAAATCTTACTCATACCCAATATTATTCTGACACCTTAAATCGGCTGCAAGAACTGATCTCTCATCTCCTTCATTAAGAGCTCTGTTAACGTACTTTTTCTTAACTCATCCAAGGAAATATCCCATGTTGAGAATACAGGCTATGGCCCCAACTCAATAGTCTCTCACTATTCATATGCATTACCTTTAAGAAAAAAACAATACAATCAAGATCACTTTCAAGACTACCTTACAACTACCTCAGAATCCTCTGAGGTCTTTTAACCACTGATCCTATTATTAGGTTATCCTCTCATGACCTTTCATTATCCTTAGGTCCATAACCATGATACCTCTCTAATTTGAGAAACATGGCCATCTTCACAACTTTCCTAGTCATGTTTCGCGCCACTTAACCCAAACTAGTCTGAACCGCATTAAGAAGGTGGTAGTTCATCATTCTCAACCAAAGGTTCAGTTTTCTTTGAACCTCAAAGCTTCCAACATGACGCTTGACATCTCAATCTAGCTCATCCAAACAAATAATCAATGGCCAATATCATATCAATTCATTAAAAAAAGACATCTCTATTGAGTCTGTCAACCACGTATCCTCAAGCCTTACTTGAGTATTGCCTTATACAAATCTAACGATATCCCTTCAGCTAGTAGTATATGTAATTCATAACAAGCGTACGCTCCTCGAACCTCCAAGCATTCAGCTTAAAAGGAGCGCGCTTGAAACCTTATAGTCATCAAGTACTTCACAACATTAAACAGAAATACATACTGCCAGTTGTGCTACATCCCCATCATATGGTACCCTACATCAGGAATCACTTACTATGGATGAAGGGACCCCAATTGACATTCTACCACTAGTCGATCGAAAGTAAGTCCTATTATCTGTTCCACAAGGATCGCCCACCAACTCGTGGAATCTTGCCACTAGAGGTACTCACAATGAGTTCAAGACTTTAAAGTAGCTTATGGCACATAACCATGATTACTATTCGAGAGATGGGAGGAGAGCACGCCCTCAACTCTTCAATTCTTTCATGAACCCAAGCTTAATGTTTAAGATAACTTCGATCTCAGAATTATCCTCACAGAAAAATCAGCCATCATTACGGCCCTCACAATTGTGATTGAATCTATCTTAATATCGTAACCAACGATACATTCGAACATAGGGCACACCATCTAGATTTTAGTCTTGAAAGAGTACAACTTAGAAACAATGGTTCGTATTCGCTAGACACTTATCCACAACTCCTAACCACCTTTATGCTTTCATAGAACCGACTAAACTTAGGCTCTAATACCACTAAATTTAACACCCTCAACCTGGATGTCACATTTGGGCTTCAAGCCTAAAACCCAACAATAAAATTTCCAGCCTAGTTTAGCCCAATCCACAACAAATTTCCAAAAACTATTTTATTTCAATCCAATAAAGTATAAATAATGTTTGAAACATATATAGTGGATCTCCTTTTAAAATTACATTGTAAAACTTTTGACTCGATCGTTTGAAAATTCAAATACAATATACAATGTACAATATGTTCCTACAAATGCATAGCCCAAAGACCTAAGTGTTGTACTCTTGAGAGATGAGGTGCTAAAATCCTTCACTGATGGTGTTCCTCCTAGTAACATGTCAAATCTGCTAACCTGTGAATGGAAACAATGATTCCGAATGCTGAGCTAACAAAGCCAGTGGATACACAACCACTCAACCATGCTTCACGTAAATCATAAATAAGAATAATGCTATAAGATATGATATCATGGCAAGATAACAATGGCGCTGCCACTAGTCGCCTAAACACATACCTTAACAAAGCAATCATCAATCATGGCACACAAGGCCCAACCATGCCTGAGATCTCAACGGATCACCTAGGTAATAACAACATCAACAACAACTCTAGAGTTAGATCGGTTCACTTAGCATCGAAACATACACTCTGGGTGAGGCTGGGTCGCATAGCATCAGATCATACACCCTAGGTGAGGTCAGGCCACCTAGCATCGGAACATACACCCTGCTCAGAATCTTTCATCGAACATCTACGCTCTGGGTGGGACCGGGTCACCTAGCATCAGAACATACACCCTGCTCGGAATCCTCTATCGAGCATCTACGCTATTGGTGAGGCTAGGTCACCTAGCATCGAAATATACACCATGGGTGAGGCTGAGTTACATAGTATCAGAATATATACCCATACTCAAAATACTCCCTCGAGTATCTTCGAATCTGAGTCATATAACATCGATAACCTCCATTCGGTATCTCAAACTGTGGTGTTGCAACACTCTTCATTGGGTATCTGAATTCCATCCATCAAGTGCTCACATGACACGAAACATCAACATATAACCCAACTAATGCCTATCCGACATACAAGCAATGTGATCCCAAGGATCCCTCATTGTTTCTAAGCGACAACATATCAATATTTTACATTACTGAGTTGTTAGTATATTATGGAGAAGTATTCAATTAATCCCATTATTTGACTTATTAATCCACATTGTCTTATTACTCAAGACAACTCAACTGTATAGGCGTCCCTTGAGCGCACAACAACGATCCTAATTACCACATAACATTATTTGATTCACCCAGGCTCCTTATGGAGTAATAACACAAGCAACTCATCCAATATTTACCTAGTTATTAGCCATTTATTTCATATACGGGGTTTAAATCTTGGTTTCTTAGTTTTACAATTCATTTTATACCATAAAAGACCCATTGGACCCTTTGCCTCGAATTATAAAACCCCCAAATGCAAACTCAAATTCATTGGGTAGATTGCCCAACGAGTATTGATACTCTTATATGGGTATCGGTACGTCTCTCTAGGTACCAGTACTCTTCTACGAGTACCGATACTCAATTTGGGTTCAAAAAAATAGGTATTCAAGCCGTACAGATACGCTTAACCCAATATCAGTACTCAATATCAGTACATAAACAACCCCGCACTGATCCACACTGTATTGATACTCTCACCTTTGCGTATTAGTACATAAAAGCCTTCCTCAGGCAATAGAATAGTAGTACCAATACGCCCCCTAGCGTACTGGTAAGAAAAATGCTACTAGAATTCCCATTAATCCAGGGGTACCGATACTCGGAAAGCTGTACTATACACCCTTTATGTTTTGACTCTTTACATAGAAAGGGGTACTAGTACCGAACCACTCGTACCAGTACGCAAACCCCAATTTCTAGGTCTGAGGTTTAAATTTCTTATTTTTAACCCTCAAACCAACTTGGTAACCCCCAAAACTCAACCTACAACTTATGGATGATGTTTAGGGTCAGCTTTTATTAATTTTAAGCCTTATTAACAACATCTTCACAATTTTCCATTAAAAAGCAACCAAGGTTCAATCTCAACCAAAAACACCATAAACATGCAACAAGATCTATTTTCATGATTTCCATGAAGCTATAGGAGTTAGTATTGTACCAACCTTGGATTAAAGCCGATGAAGAAGCCTCTAAGCATCCATTCCCGTTCTTCCTCCTCCAAACCCCTCTAAATATCTTTTTCCACCATTTCAAACATTATTCACCTCAAAATAAAGATCCTTTGATGTTGAACCATCTTTCCTACTTACCCAAAACGAGATTCACACTCTAAAACTCAAAGATTCAATCTTTATGTGTGGGTTTTGAAAGCAAGAGATGAAAAGTGAAGGGTAGGAAGATATGGGACAAGGGTGACCTCATCTACTCCCCTTTCTATAGCACCATTAAGAAAAATAACCCCCGATCCTCATCCAATTATGTTTTTACTAAACTATCCCCACAATTTCACCCTAACCCATACCCAAGCCAACAACTCAAGCCCAAACAACTAAGAGCAAGCCCAATAAGGTTTTTGGGGCCCAAACATCTCGGCCCAAAAGAAAGCACACATTTCGATTCAAGCTAACTCTCGAATTCCAAAATTCAGATCATTACACTTGCGTTGTACTTTTTAAACTTTTCTTTTTTTCTCTCTCTTTTTTTACTGTTCGAATTCTTTTGAGATAAAGAGAATTCAGATTTTTCTATCTTTTGTTTCTTTTTTTGTAAATATGAAAATGCACAAAAAATAGACTTACAAGGTCGACACTTGCTTGCTTCAACCAAAAGATCTGATTACCATATAATGTACTCCATATTTGATCATGTTGAAGACAACCCTTTGAATGTAGGATCTAGGAAGACATGCAAGTGATTCTTGCAAAGTAAGATGGCTGCAAGAGAAAGGGTATAATGATAGGTGATATACAGAAGTAAAGGTAGAATGTTTTGAAGGAAATGAAAGTGAGAATGGAAGGAAAAGTTGAAGGGTGATGGTTTTGGGTATGATATGGAATAGGGTGAAAGATGGATGATAGTATCTTAAAGAATCAAGGAAGAACCTAGGCTATAGAAAGCCTAACCCCGAACCTTATAGGATGTCTTTAAGGGATAGTAGAAAGGACTTGGACCCGTTGGTTATAAAAAACTAAGAACCACAAGTATCAAGGTGGATAGAGAGGTTTGATGCCACAAGTACGAGGTCTTGAGAAGTAAATAAAGTTCAATTAAGAACTAAAAGATAGAAAATTCTCACAAAGGAAATTTTATATATCAAATGAGTGTGTTTACAAATAAAAATTACAATTTTATTTATAGGGATGAAAGGGCATGGCTGAATAGGCCTTGCAATTATTTGGCAAGGGCAAAAATCCCTTCATAAAGTCATGATTCTTTTAACATAGCCGAATAGTGATGGTGGTGGTTCAATTTGGCGCCAAATGCTTTCCCTCCATGTATTTGCCGCCCAATTCAAGTTTTCCTCCAAAGTGTAGGGACATGTTCCTTGGGGAACATGATCTTTGAGATGGTGAGCTATCATATGTTGGTGGAGCTGAAAGGAGTTGGTTGAGCTTGAATTGAGCTGGATTGAGCTGAGCTAGCTAGCTGAAAGGGCTAGCTCAATCTTTAAGCTGATTGAGCTTCCATGAGTTGCCCTTAGCTAGGTGAGCTTGTCCTTTAAGCTTGTGAACTCATTTAAGCTGCTCTCCTTAGTCCTTAAACTGATCCAAGCACTTCTCGTGTCCTTCGAGCTAATCCAAGCTCCTAGTGATGTCCTTGAGCTAATTCAAGCTCCTTGTGAGGTCTTTGAGCTATTCCGAGCTGGTTCCTTCATCCTTAGTACCTAAGAAACAATAAACAATGTGTGAGCTAAAATGAAGCTAAAATATGATGCATACTTAAGTTAAAAGATACAATGCATGGTAAATATACTTAAATGACTTAAACTAAATATAAAAATGTGGATTATGTATTACTTAGGCAAACTTATGTAATATAAGGACCTATGTGCATAAGCATAATCCTTAACATGAGATGCATAATATAAATTATGAAAATGTCATTATGAGGTATGTTATGCAACCGAATTATTAAACTAAGTATGCCATGAATAACATATATAAGTAGAAGATATGTAGGGGTTTTAAAAGTTCCATTTTCTTTCATCCCTAAAATTAGAGAAAAAATGATGATGATGAATAGATGCCAAGGCTGGATTGTATCAAGATCCTTCATAACAAATTATTGAAAAAGAATTGAATTTTAAGTGTAAACAAAATAAATTAATTTGCTTGTAAATTGAGTCCTAGTAACAAGTATTGAAAAAAAAATTCTAAGCGTAGACAAAAGTATATTAATTTGCTTGTAAATTGGAAGGCTAATAACAAGTATTGGAAAAAAACTTAATTTTAAGAGAACAAAAATAAATTAATTTGCTTGTAAATTGATCACTTAATAATAAGTATTGGAAAAAATAAATTTTATAAGTAGATAAAAAAAAATAATTTGCTCGTAAATTGGACACAAGTATTTAGACTTCTTAATTATGGGCCATGGGGAAGTGCCCCTTCTGCCCATTCCCTGATACAACTCTGAGTAAAGAGTAGATTGTTCTCCTATGTGATCTGGGTTCGAGCAACTTAGCTGGAAGTCGTTCACATAAGCTCTGACGTTGGATTCGCCGGTACCCGGTGGTGTAGGCTCACAATGACATTGCTGGTCGTTCTTCTCCTGGGCAAACAAGTCGGTCGTCGTTTCAGCAGTTCGTGCTGCGGCGGAAACCACCAGACAGGCCAACACCAAAAGGCTTTTGCTGATCACTGATCTCTCCATTTCTCGTTTTTCTATGAATCTGATTGTTTTTACATTGAAACATTTTCCCGGTTGCTCAAATTTATAGGCAGGCATTGGGTCCTAAAAATTTTATTTTTTTAATTTAAATACATTTTTGTACTTTTTATTAGTAATAATTTATTTTTATATCTTTATTTTTAATATAATTTTTTAATAATTCGTATTTGTCGAATAAAATGGGTCCCTACTCTGTTCAAAGGCAAATGTTAGTCTCATGATTAAAGACCACGTGATTCACTGTATCACATACGTACATGATTCTTCTCTTTTAGTATTTTGTTTTTTTTTTCTCATTGTCTTATCCGCATAAATTTCTACGGACCTCCACCACCAATTCCTCGATTTATCTTCTTCACATCTATTATTTTAAAGGGCAAACTATACGAGAGACCACCGATTTTTGGAGTCAGCTATCGATCTTTTAATTTTATCAAAATGACCATTTAACTATTGATATGGTTTCAATATAGCCACCAGCCGTTAAAACTTAACGGAGAGGCTGACGTGACAGTTAGCATAAACTTGTATAATTACATATTTAGTCCCCGCAATTTTCACATTTAATCAATTTAGTCCTAGTTTCAATTTAATAAAATAAATTAATTATTCAATTAGGTGGTGACACCACCTTATTGGAGGACTTTATCTATTTTATTTAATTAAATTAATTTATTTTCCTCCTCTAATCAGGTGGTGACACGTGTCACCACCTTATTGGAGAGAAAAATTAAAGCATTGCACAAATGTAGTTGGGGGAATTAAACCCACAATCCCTTGGGTGTAGGGGGAAAGCCTCTGCCATTAGGTTAGGCACATATTTATGACACGAAACACAAAATTTAATATATGAGTTATATGATTGTTAATGCCATGAAAAAAGAATTAAATGTGATTTTAGGGGATTCAAACATTACACACTTATGATGCATAAAAACATCTAACCCTAAAATTTTATAAACCCTAAAAATTTTATAGACCCTAAACCCTAAAAAATTGTGAACCCTAAACCCTAAAAAATTTATAAACCATAAACCCTAAAAACTATAGTTAGTGCATGATTTAAAAAAATCTCTAAACCCTTAAAAATATAGTTAGTGCACGATTTAAAAAATTATAAACCCTAAAGATTTTATAAACAATAAACCCTAAAAATTTATAAACACTAGACCCTAAAAATATAAAACCTAAACCCTAAAAACTATACACTCTAGAACCTAAAAAATTTATAAACCCTAAACCCTAAAAATATGTAAACTCCAAACCCTAAAAATTATAGTTAATGCGTGATTTAAAAAATCTCTAAACTCTAAAGCCTAAAAATTATATTTAGTACATGATTTAAAAAATTTATAAACCCTAAACCCTAAAAATTTATAAACCATAAACCCTAAAACCTAAAAATTTTATAAACCCTAAACTCCTAAACCCTAAAAATA
Organism: Hibiscus mutabilis; assembly: GCA_019671005.1. NCBI lineage: Eukaryota > Viridiplantae > Streptophyta > Magnoliopsida > Malvales > Malvaceae > Hibiscus > Hibiscus mutabilis. Next base: position 5,106,303 of record CM033737.1, on the reverse strand, counting down.
TGTAAGTTCTAAACCCTAAAAATTATAGTTAGTGCATGATTTAACTTTTTATAGACCTAAACCATATACCCTAAAAATTATAGTTAGTGCATGATTTAAAAAATCTCTAAACCCTAAATCCTAAACCTTAAAAATTATAGTTAGTACATGATTTAAAAAATTATAAACCCTAAACCATAAAAAATTTATGAACCCTAAATCCTAAACCCTAAAAATTATAGTTAGTGCACGGTTTATGATTTTTAACTTAATTAATAATTTTTAGGGTTTATGCTTTATAAAATTTTTAGGGTTTATAAATTTTTTAAATCGTGGACTAACTATATTTTTGAGGGTTTAGGGTTTAGAGATTTTTTAAATCATGCACTAACTATATTTGTTAGGGTATATAAAATTTTTTAGGGTTTAGGGTTCATAATTTTTTTAGGTTTTAGGGTCTATAAAATTTTTAGGCTTAGGGTTATAAAATTTTGGGTTAGATGTTTTATGCATCATAAGTGTGGCATGCTCGAATCCCCTAAAATCACATTTAATTCTTTTTTCATGACATTAATAATCATATAACTCATATATTAAATGTAGTTAGGAGGAATCAAACCCACAATTCCTTAGGTGTAGAGGAAAGCCTCTGCCACTAGGCTAGACACATATTTATAGTTTACCCTTTACAATAATAGATGTGAAGAAGATAAATCGAGGAATTGGTGAAGGAGGTCCGTAGAAATTTATGCGGAAGACAATGAGAAAAAAAAAATACTAAAAGAGAAGAATCATGTACGTATTTGATACAGTGAATCACGTGGTCTTTAATCATGAGACTAACATTTGCCTTTGAACAGAGTAGGGACCCATTTTATTCGACAAATACGAATTATTAAAAAATTATATTAAAAATAAAGATATAAAAATAAATTATTACTAATAAAAAGTACAAAAATATATTTAAATTAAAAAAAAATAAAATTTTTAGGACCCAATGCCTGCCTATAAATTTGAGCAACCGGGAAAATGTTTCAATGTAAAATCAATCAGATTCATAGAAAAACCAGAAATGGAGAGATCAGTGATGAGCATAAGCCTTTTGGTGTTGGCCTGTCTGGTGGTTTCCGCCGCAGCACGAACTGCTGAAACGACGACCGACTTGTTTGCCCAGGAGAAGAACGACCAGCAATGTCATTGTGAGCCTACACCACCGGGTACCGGCGAATCCAACGTCAGAGCTTATGTGAACGACTTCCAGCCCAACCAGAATAACTGGAACTACCCTTCATACGCTGCCTGCATCGACCTGGACGGCGATAAATCCTTGGAGTGGCGCCAAAGATATGGATGGACCGGCTTCTGCGGGAAAGAAGGTCCACGGGGGCGAAACTCCTGTGGCTGCTGCATAAAGGTACTAGGATTCAAATTGCAGTTGTTGCCGCGTTTTCGATCGCGGACATAATAGATATTATTGCGCTCGTTGAAGTGCAGCATATGTAGAGTTTAATCAATCTTGGTTTTGATATGTAGGTAACCAACTCAGCCACAAACGCTTCAGAAACAGTGAGAGTCATACATACCTGCGGCAGCGGAGCGTTGGAGTTGGATAGAGAAACGGCGTTTGGTCCGATCGACACTAACGGGGAAGGGAACACTGCCGGCTATCTGACTGTGGACTATGAATTTGTGGAGTGTGGAGATAGTGTTCATTCCTCACTTCCCGTCTATTCCCAGTAACTTTATGTTATCAAAGACCTGAGAATTCCCACCCGATTTCTCATGAATGAAATAAAGTCTAATCTCTAAGGACTATTATTGTAATAAAGATGTAGTTGCAGGAATCGTGAGTTCCTTTGTTTGTAACATAAGAGTAATAACAAGTGGGAATTGTGTGAACTGATACAGTGGTTAAAATTCCTGAATCAAGCAGAGCATTATGAACAAGTGCATATGTCTGGTTGGTATTAAACCTAGACAGTAGAGTAAGCAAATCATCACAAAAGCATACAATTCGCCTGTGAACTTGCCTTGTACAAGGAATCATATCCCTCTTCTGTCTGCAACGAAGTTGAATGCGGTCATAACAGCTTTAGTTTTGTTTAGTATTTTAATCACGTTATAAGGTAATATTTTAGTCCAATTTCATATATAAATAAATTCACGCACATTTATAGATTAAGTTGCTCGAACCCAAATCACCTAGGAGAACAACCTACTCTTTACTCAGAATTGTATCAGGGAATGGGCAGGAGGGGCACCTCCGGATGGCCTATAATTAAGAAGTTTAAATACTTGTGTCCAATTTACGAGCAAATTATTTTGTTTTTATCTACTTATAAAATTTATTTTTTCCAATACTTATTATTAAGTGATCAATTTACAAGCAAATTAATTTATTTTTGTCCTCTTAAAATTCAGTTTTTTCCAATACTTGTTATTAGCCTTCCAATTTACAAGCAAATTAATATACTTTTGTCTACTCTTAAAATTTATTATTTTTCAATACTTGTTATTAGGACTCAATTTACAAGCAAATTAATTTATTTTGTTTACACTTAAAATTCAATTCTTTTTCAATAATTTGTTATGAAGGATTTTGATACAATCCAGCCTTGGCATCTATTCATCATCATCCTTTTATCTCTAATTTTAGGGATGAAAGAAAAGAGAACTTTTAAAACCCCTACACATCCTCAACTTATATATGTTATTCATGGTACACTTAGTTTAATAATTCGGTTGCATAACATACTTCATAATGACATTTTCATAATTTATATTATGCATCTCATGTTAAGGATTATGCTTATGCACGTAGGCCCTTATATTACACAAGTTTGCCTAAATAATATCATAATCCACATTTTTATATTTAGTTTTATTTACCATGCATTGCATCTTTTAACTTAAGTATGCGTCATATTTTAGCTTCGTTTTAGCTCACACATTGTTTATTGTTTCTTAGGTACTAAGGATGAAGGAACCAGCTCGGAACAGCTCAAAGACCTCACAAGAAGCTTGAATTAGCTCAAGGAGTTTAAGGGCAGCTTGGATTAGCTCAAGGACATCACTAGGAGCTTGGATTAGTTCGAAGGACACTAAAAGTGCTTGGATCAGTTTAAGGACTAAGGAAAGCAGCTTAAATGAGTTCACAAGCTTAAAGGACAAGCTCACCCAGCTAAAAGCAACTCATGGAAGCTCAATCAGCTTAAAGATTGAGCTATCCCTTTTGCATGTGTCAAAAAAAATAAATTTAAGAGATATTTATTTTAAAATATATTTTTTTCCTTTTTTTTAACCACAAAAATTCTCAGCGTGATTTCAACTTTTCATTATTTTTTATTACAGTATTTTTTTCATAAACAGTTTCTTATTATCTTTTCTCGTAAATTTCTAGCATCTCCTCCGCCTATTCCTCCATTTATCTTCTTCACAATATTACAGAAGAAAATATTTATTTTAAAAGAGTTTTTTTCCCGACATGTACGATACATGTGTATATAGGCGTTTATCTTAAATTATTTAATGAATAATTTTATTTTATGCGGGATAATTTGAATATATAAATATAAAATTATAAATCATTGTAAAAAATAAAAATATTCATATCATAATTTAAATAATCGTATAATATTACAATGAAATTAAAAATTATAATAACAAATAATAAAAAACTTATCATTGTAAAATAAAACTTTCTATATAATTGTAATATAATTCAAATAATAATCGAAAATAGCATAAAGTAAAATTAAAATGAATAAGAACGTGTCATTGTAAAGTAAAATTTATACAATATAATTTTAGGATTTGCGTCAAAATCGTTTTCAAGAAACTGACCTGATCTCTTACAAGACCGCACACGTGTGCGTCTTAAATATATATATAAATTCAAAATATAAGATATAAAGTAAAATGATTAATTATCTATTATTTTTTTAGTTGCTCTCCTGATTTTTCAGGCTTTGTCTTGATTAATTTGGACCGACCTATGTACCACACCTGATTTTAGTGGGTGAGTCTGCCAACGAAGATTTTCTATATATACAATGTCTCAAACTTGAAACCTACTTAAGTGATACCAAACTTATCTATTATTAACAATGATGATTTCTCTTATTATACATCCTACTCCTTTTTATTTTCTAGTGAATAAGTTGGTTTAACATTAGTTTATACTTTTGAATTCAAGATCGCAATAAAATAAGAATTTGTTTCAGGTTGTTACGATGATAAAAAAAGATGATGACCCTGTTTGACAATTTGTGAATAGCTGATAGCGGATTATATTAGCTGATGACGGATAACGGATAGCATTAGCTTATTTGATTAGCGAATTATATTAGCTGATTGTATAAAAGCGTTTGGTAAAATTAACTAATAGCTGACAACTTTTTGATTATTTGAACAAGCAAAATGACATATAAGGACATTACTATATTTGATACTTGTTTGAATAATTTATTAGTTATTAACCTTTTGTATCTATTAATATTAATTAGATCTTAAAAAATTAATATTAATTAGATTATAAAAATTAATTTTTATAATATCATTACCGAGCATATATGAGATGTACATATTAATTTTTTATTTGTGAAATTATATTTTTAATATAATTTTAATAATAATTAAATTGAGTTGTTTATATTAATTTCTTATCTATGAAATTATATTTTGAATATAATTTTATTAATGATTAAATTTATATGTATTTATTATATATTAATTTTTTATTTATATTTTTTTAAAATTTTATTAATTAATCAAATTTATGTTATTTAGAGAAATTTTTTATAATTATCAAGGACAAAATAGTGTTTACAATTCTTTTATCCAAACCTCTAACTCAAAAAACTCATTTTAGGAGCTTTTTCTAAATAAGAGGTTTCACATCAATATGCTATTAAAATTCTCTATTTACCAAACATTTTAATTAGCGGATTTGACTGGTCAAACCTCTAAAAATACTCCAAACATATAATTGTAACTTAAAAAACTGTTTACCAAATCGGGTGGAAGAAAAAATTTGGTAAGCTTGATTAGAATAAAACAAATGGATGTTAATAAAAAATTGTTATGCTTATTAAAGTGGCTTGAATGGGGAGCAAAGAAACTATTAAGTGTTGACTAAATTCAAAGAAGACAAACAATGGATGTTAATAATTTCAATTGTATGATGATAAAAAGTGGCTTGAATGGGGAGCAATTAAGTGTTGATTAAATTCAAAGATGACAAACAAGGGATGTTAATAATTGCAATTGTATGACAAATTCCTAGTAAGTTAAAATTTTGTTCTTTAACTTTTTTTAGATTGATATACTTGATTTTGATATAAAGTAATTTAATTCTTCTTTTTGTTTGATTATAGTTTCGACTTTATACACAATGTAAAATTTACGTTTTTTAATTGCTGGATTAACTGAATTTAATAGTTGATATTAAAGCTTTTAAATTAAGAATAATCAACTTAGTTTTTTTCGTAAAAATCTCCTAATTTCCTATTATTAAACCCAGTCATCCATTTTTACTCATCCAACGATCCAGAAAACGTGTAAAACATATTAGTTTTATAGCTTCAACGGATCCTACCCGCTTTATATATTAATAGACTACTTGAATTACGTCCTAGAATTTTTACAAGTTATATATATTAAACTGACGGTTTGAATTACATATGGTTTTAAGGGCTTTAATTGTATTGATTGAGAGAGTTTAATAGTTTTGCACAGATCACTTTATCAAGAAATATTATAGTGTGCATTTTATGACTGTTGTTCACTATGTGATCAATTAGTAATTAAGAAATTAACGATGATTGCTTAAGGGAGAGAATAGCTGCGTACAATTGGCGTGGAATTTGGTTGGGGTTAATGTATCTCTTATATTGAGAATATTATAGTGGACTTACAGACTCTGCAAGGATAAGATCGTTATTCGATCTGAACTATGTAAACAAAATCTATTGTATTGTTTACGTTTTATATTTTTAGTACTTTCTACCATTGCAACTGACCCATACACGGCCCCTGTGACACTCCTTACCCAGCCAAGACGAGATAACCAAGTTAAAGAGGTCATATTCTACTACTTTGAAAATATATAAAATCCATGTTTGAGAGTTTTAATAATACTTATGATGATTGATATTTTATTTAAAAAGACGTGAGTATAATTTAAATTAACAACGCCAATAAAATAAAACATAGCATGCATTCCTTAGTTTAGTTAAAATCCATAACATCCCAAATTACAAAGTTAAATCCAAGTCTTAAAACGCAAAGTCCTACGTCCGTTTACATATGAAAACCCAAAATATAATTATCCATACCACCTTAACAAAAGATAAGGAACAATAGTCCTTACAGACGTACTATGACAAACCATGATATAGTTCGTCGATCCTCTAGTACCAACCATGTATAACATCCACTACAATTTGAGAGGGGAAAAATAAAAGCATGAGCTATAGAGCCTAGTATGTCCTCATAGTGCAAACAAAAAATAAGGTAATCATACAACCAACATATGAGATAATCAATATCATGATGTAATGTATGAAGTGACGGCTAATAAATCCTAACTACCCAATGACTACTCACCAAGAGTGGAGGCTCCCCTAAGCCTCCTTTCGATAACTCACCATCAAATAGTAGATTTATCAAATGAATCAGGAGTGATACCCGACTTTAAAGAAACCACAACAAATAGCAATTTTATCAAATGAATCGGGAATGAATACTCGGCTTCAAGAGAACCGCAACAGACCACAGTTTTAGCCCCCAATCTGGTAGAACCGTACAAACTTCCTCCTACAACCCAGACCCAATAATGACATAGCAAGTATGTTGTATGCATGTCATGATATAATTCATGATATCATATTAAGTACGGAACATGTAAAGACTAGTGTAGCGATGTCCATTCTTTAAGTTTGCTAAAAAAACAGGGTTTGAGGTGTTTGGGGGTATTTAGAGTATTTAAAAATATGTCCCGTGGGGTTTTAGAAAAACCGTGTTTTATTTTAAAAAATGGAGTCGCCACTGGCCACTTAGGTAGGCCGAACACCATAAAACCAGAAATTTTAAAAATATGGGGTTCGAGAGTCGGTTACGGATGGGGAATGATTAGCACCCCCACACCGCCCTAAATAGGTACTTTAATAATTACCACTTTATTAATATTAAACTTTCCAGATTAAAATGACGATTAAAATAAAATTTGGTTATAAGTGCGAGTAGATTTTAAAAGCCCCGTTATCAAAGAGTAAACGCCCAACCACCATCACTACGCCTGATAGTGGCCCCGTTTACGCTCGAATAAAAGGGCACCGCATTGAAAATTAACATCTCGTTATGCAAACTTAACAAAAATATTATAAACAAATATTTACAAAGATGCGGAATTAGAACATAAAAGCATAAAAATTAAAATGCAAAATGCATGAACAAAAGCAATGCAACGTGTCATAATAATAAAACAAAAAAGTAAATATAAACATGCAAAAAGATATGCTTCCAAAATTAATTAACTAGTCCTAACATGCTTAAACATATTAAAAAAAGGGCCACAACCATAGCACATGCATGACATAAATAATATGATGCTAGATTAATAGAACACCAATGCCATGATAACACATTAAAACTTAACATATGACATTTTATGAACGCATCCAAAATAAAAACAATACATTATGTGAAAAACACACTAACATGTGACCTAAAAAAAGGATATAGAAATTTACGTTAGCATGCAAACACATGCTACATGCAAAGAAACTACGACAACACCTAAAACATACATATATATATGATGAACAAAAGCATTAAACACACACAAAAAAAGTATGATATCATAAATAAACGAAGAAAACAAATGCACGTTAACATGTGGATATGATACACAAATTAAACTACACATATAAAAAAGGCATGTACACGAACAAACTAAATTAAAACAAGAAGGCACGATATCATAAAAATCACATGTTGTAACATAAATACACATATAATACGAGAAGAGCATACATTAAAACATGAAGAAAAAAAACAAACTAAAAATGCGAACATGCTAAAAACATAATAACCGAATGACATAAAAAAAGGGGACTGACATGAACAGAAACAAAACAAGAGGACAAAAATTAAAGGAAGAGAACACACATTTAAGGATCAATTTAGAAACTGGAATGGAACTACAAGGACTGGATGCGTAATAAGACCAAGGGGCAGGCTTGATCTGAAAAAACTCAAAATGCGGAATGACAAAGTGCATAGTTTTGCCATTAAAAGCTGAATTAGTTTAATCTGGGGATGAAATCGAAATTTTTGGAAAATAAAAGGGGACCAGAGTTGTAAATAAACCATGGGGCAAGCTCAATTTGAAAATGTGAGAATGTGGTGGTTCTTACTATGTAAATTTACCAATTTAAAAAAAAACAAAGCACTATAAAACACACTCAACAGACAGCTTGTGAACCCTTTTTCATTTTTTTTACAACCGATTAAACACCCCCCAAATCCTCTGTCTTTTGAAATCCAAAATCCCCAAATACTCAACCATTTCCAGAACACGGTGGTGGCTGGCCACTCAGACCGCCGTAAGCTACCACCAGCAAGCGTCCCAAAAACCCTCAAACGAAGCATTTTTTATTTTTAAAGCCAAAGAAAACTCCCTAGATTTTAGAAAACAAGTACCTTCAGCCTTAGATTTAGGAAAACCGAGACCATTTCCTTTTTTTCGAAAATAAACCCCCTTTTAATATTCTTCTCATAAACTAAGACCCAAAAAAATCCTCCTCACCGGTTCACCATATTCAATTTTCGGGAACCCACAGCTTATCACCGACGAGGGAAAACTGGCGATCACAAGGTAACATCTGACTCTTTACTTTCTTCTTTTTTTGTTTCGAATAAGCATGCATGCAAAAAGAAATTGGGAAAGATGATTACCAAAGGAAACTTTTTTGTTTTTGTTTTTATTTCTGGAACTGATAACTGGTCCTTGATGATTTGGTTTTTTGATACATATATATTCTCCCTAGTAATCTATTTCTTGTAAACTAATACATAAAAGAAATACAAGTTTGGTTCAGTTTTGGTACTAACAATATTTTTTGTCTCTGCACGTCTCCGGGCATGGCGGTGGTTGGAGATCTGATGGAGGAGGCATGGTGGAGTGATGGAGGTGACTCGTCTGGTTAGGTTTGTTCCTGGGTTGGATCAGATCTGATCCAACGCCAAGGATGCCTTGCTGCATGAATGACCCAGATTCAATCTGGAAATTGGTGGGAACGCACAAGATGAAGCCATGTGGCAGATGAAGAGTCTTGTGCGTGTGATGCACACGCGCGTGGGAGGCTAAGAGTCCGTGCGTGATCTCACGCGGCCAGCTGGATGATCATCTCCTTTCAATCGTGGTCGTTGGATCAAGATCTGATCCAACGGCCTAGGGACGGATGCGCATAAGAGAGAGAGAAAAGGGGTTAAGGTTAGTTAATTGGTTAGGATTAGGGTTTTTTTAACTCAGTCTTGGCTTGGCCGAATGGGCCATGTAATTTCTTAACCTTGGGCTCTTATAATATATAATGGACTTGGACACTAGTTTATATCTGGGTTTTATTTTATTATCTGCTCATATATATATGTAATAATAATAATAATAATAATACACACGTACATACACATATAATATACGTACATACAAGCACATACATACGACATACGAGTACACACGCATAATACCGTATAAAACATACATGATCAATATAACATACCAACTTATAATATTGGCTTATTCACACATAATTAATATGACTATGCACACATTGATATATATATATATATATATATATATATATATATATATATATATATATACAAACAATACACACATAATACACATGCACATACATAATACATATACTATACATGCATTCACCTCACACACATATGTTAATAACACACACACACACACACATATATATATATATATATGTAAACATGCCATAATATTAACCAATTATTACACTAATACAGATTAACACAATATTTATACTATGGATAAAAATGAGTGATTACAGTTGCCCCTCTTTGCTTGTTCTTGTGAAATGAGAACAAAGCAAATACCAAAAGCACTCATTTTTATCCGACTTCCCTATTTTTTAGCTTCGAAGTCGCGTGTTCTTCTAGAACTCTCCACTTTTCTTCAGTCGGATCCTTGAGCGGTATGCACCTGAATTTAGAAATCTTGACCTTAAGAAAGACGATCCTTGAGAAAAGATTAAACTAAGAAGTCGATTTTAAGAAAAATATCCTTGTGGAATGATAAATTAAGGAATTAATTTTTAGAAAAACATCCTTAAGAAAGGATTGAATTAAGAAATTTGATTTTTAGAAAAAACATCCTTATGGAAGGACAAATTAAGGAATTAATTTTTAGAAAAATATCCTTAAGAAAGGATTGAATTAAGAAATTTGATTTTAAGAAAAACATCCTTATAAAAGGATAAATTAAATAATTAATTTTTAGAAAAATATCCTTCAGAAATGATTGAATTAAGAAATTTAATTTTAAGAAAAACATCATTATGGAAGGATAAATTAAGTAACTAATTTTTTAGAAAAATATCTTTAAGAAAAGATTGAATTAAGAAATTAGATTTTAAGAAAAACATCCTTATGGAAGGATAAATTAAGGAATTAACTTTTAGAAAAATATCCTTAAGAAATGATTGAATTTTATTTTAAGAAAACCGTCTAGACACCACGAGGAATCCATCCAAGGTGACGGCTCGAAAATTTTTCTCTGATCAGTCTTTCTTCTTCTTTCCTTCTTTTTCCTTATTCCTCTTCATCCTTTTTTGTTTTTCTTTCTTTTCTCTTTCTCTTTTTCTTCTCTCTTTTCTCTTTCTTTTTTTCTCTCTCTTTTTTTGTTTTCTTTTTTCGCTTTCTTAGCTTTTCTTCTTATTTTTTCATTTTTTAATTGGCTTTTCTTCTCTTTTCTAGGGTAGACATCCTTATGAAAGGATCCAAGTAAAGAAGTCGATTTTAATAACAGCATCCTTAAGCAAGGATCCAACTAAAGAAGTTGATTTTAAGAAAAACATCCTTAAGCAAGGATCCAACTAAAAAAGTTGATTTTAAGAAAAGCATCCTTATGAAAGGATGTCATTAAAAGATTTGGTTTTTGAGAAAACCCTTAAGTGATATCTTGGTTTTATCCGTCTAGAAAGCCGTCAGAGCGGCGGCTCGAAAATGTTGACATTTTCTCTGGTCAACTGATCTTTCTTTTCTCTATTTTTCTTTTTCCTTCTTCTTCTTTTTTCTCTCTCTTTTTTGTGTGTTTTTTTAAGGAAGGTGACACTCAAGCGTGTGTCTTCTGGATCGATGCAGAGGTGCACGAAGTCTTTGTTGAAGTCATCTTCTTGGAAACTATCTGTCCGCCTTCCTGTATGAATGTTTTCCAATTAAGGATGATACATGAGCATACCTTATGATGTAAAGATGCACATGTTCACGTAAAATGCTATTCTCACGATTGTTGGGGATGCAAAGGTGCGACCTATTCATGTAGACTCATAAGGATGCAATGATGCATGAATCCCTGTCACAGTCTTCTCAAACATCTTAGTAGTCAGGTCACCACTTGCTGGTTAGGCAGGCTTCTTCATGTGACTACAATCATTAATCATTCTGATGTTTCAGCAGCTTTCGCCCCCCATAACTTTATTGCTCATTCCTTGTTCAACCTTTCAAGTCAAGTGACCTCAGTCAACATCATCTTCTTACTCAAAAAAGTCTTTTGTCTTCTTTATTAATCAAAATCTTTCGATCCGTCTGACATCTTGGGTCTATTCCGACTTGAATTCTTATAACTATCTCTATTGTTTCATGGAAAATGGTGCCCCACTAATTTTAGACTCGAATTCTTTATTGTCTTTGACCCATCATGCATAGTATCTATCTGTCTTAACATCGGGGTGAGCTAAAATGCCCCAACTTCCCCAAACCCATCTCTGAGTTCAATCCATGTCTTTGAACTTAAATGAAGTACTCTCAGGGAAACCGAACCTATATCTATAGGCTTTAAATCTTAAAAAAGAAATGTAAAGAGGCAAATTGCCTGTGTATCCTCTGAAAAGAAATTGGATTTTGAAATGAACGACAAAATTTTGAAAAGCAAACACTCTTTTCCCTTTTTTTAATGCTTGATCAGAAAATCTTGACAGCCGTAGCGATACTTCAAATCGTATACCCTGAGTATCAAGTGCAAAAACGACATTGAGACAACTTACCGATGATTACCCCCAAGCGTATCCTGCATATAGGGGACCTCAAAAGCTGAATTGTTATCTAAAAATATGAAATACATTTTGAGTTATTTTTTTATTTTTATTTTTATATTTTTTTGCCTGGGTTAGGACCCTATCAGATAAGTCTCAATTCTAAATTATCATCATTCATTTTTTTAGCTCATTTCCTTTTTGTTTGGGGAGTTCAACTCATCACATTCTTTTGGCTCGAGAATAATGATGGAGCAAACAATAATACCCTGAGTTGCTCAGCATTGTCATGAGACGAAAATATTACCATCACTCATGAAGCGATTTTTCTTCTCTCTTTTTCTTTTTTCTTTAATTTTTTAGATGGTGCATTGCCATCTTATCGTTTCAGAGGAGTGCCCCAAAGTTGTCACACACTTATCCGAGACTTCAAACATGCATATTACCAGGCTTTGAATGCGCCTATTACCAGGATTCGAACATTGGAGTTCTTTTTCTTAGGATTTCTTCGCTCATTTATTTTAAACGTGGGAGATATCCCTTTTTTTAGTATGGTAAATTATGTTTAAGTGGGGACATTAATGATTGACCAAAATAACTCAAAAGGTAATTACAAATCTGTCTTCTCCGCAGCCTTTGATTTCCAGTAGATGCAGGTTGCTCAAAACCAATTACCTAGGTTAAAATGATGTCTCTCATGCAATTGATATATAGGGACACAATAGCCGAATACATGTATTTTTTGTGCAAAAACATGAGTATGCATATGGAAAAAACAAAAACTAACTCTACCGATGAGTGAAATGTTTTAATGAATCAAAGAATGAAAATCGCTTGCTAAACATGCATAAAAATGATATGCGAAAGAACTTTCATTTTACAAGACATATGCCCCTACAAAAAAATCTTTACTACTTTTTGGGCCTTAAAATAGTAAAGCTCACTTCGCACTACCTTAAAATAGTAAAGCTGACCTCCCCAAAATTCATATCTGTCATTGTCCTTACAACTTCATATGACCGGCTTCGATCAAACTTTGGACCTTATTTTTCAGAGCTCCACAATTTTCAGTTATGTGGCCTGTACTCCCCAAATAGTAATCACATACTACATTGACATCATACCCCGCCGGATATGGAAGATATTTTGGCTTGGATTGGACAGGGGCTAACAGCTTCTTTTCGATAAACATCGGAAGCAACTCTGTGTAGGTCATAGGAATGGGATGGAATACCTTTGCAGGTTTTACGTATCGTGAAGACTGATTACGAGAACGTCCCTAGGGCTGACTAATTGGACGAGCACTCACCACATGAACATGGAAATCTTCTTCCTTTTGAGGAATTGTGCTGTAGGGATCTTTTATCTTCCCATTCTTAACTACATATTCAATGTGCTCTCCAACCATGACTAAGTCTGCAAAGTTGTCGGCATTGTGGCTTACCAGATGATCATACAACACCCCGTTCAAAGTATCCACAATCATGTGAGTAATTTCACTTTTTTGAATCGGGGGTTGTACCTGAGATGCCATATCTCGCCATTGTTGAGCATATTGACGGAAACTCTCATCAGGCTTCTACTTTAAACCTTGCAGCACGAATCGATTCAGGGCCATATCTGTTATATGCTTGTATTGTTTTATGAAGGCTTTTGAAAGATCCTTCCAGGACTTGATATCTACTCGACTTAATTGATTGTACCACCGGATGGCTGCCCTAGTCAGACTATCTTGGAAGCAATGGATTAAAAGATTTTCATCTTTTGCAAAAGCAGTCATCTTCCGGCAATACATGGTAATATGCGCGGAAAGACACAAAGTTCCATCATACTTATCGAAATCATGGGTCTTGAACTTCGGTGGTAAGACAAGGTCGGATACTAGGCTCAGATCACTAGCGTCATTACCTGGCTCCTCTATAGTCTGCATGGCTTTGAATTTTTCCTCCATGAGATGAAACTTTTCTTCACATTTATTTTCCACTTTATTTCTAATTTTCTCGACCAAGTCTAGATCCGGTACCTCTTCTTCGTAGAATGCCTCTGTATTCACGGGTTAGCTTTCTAATGCCCCTGCTTGATGACTAATAGATATCCCTGATGGGTCAATGTATACTCTCCTAGCATGACTCGACATCTTTGGTTGAACCTTGCTGCGAGATGCGGCACATTCTGGCTCCTGGGTGACTTCATCTTCAGCCTTTTCTTTCCCAAGGCTTTTTGCCAGTAATGTAGTTATGTTGGATACTATCGCAGCTTGTGATTGGGTGATCTGATCACCGAGGCTCTTCTTGGCTTCATCGAAATGGGCTTCCAAATCCTTATGCCCCTTTTCTAAACTGACTATTCTGTCTTCCATCAATTTATTTTGGAACCGAGTAAGGTATGGATGCGGAATGGTTGCGGCTTATATTTCAGTCTCACACTGCCACAATATTTACACTATCAATATTATTGCAAAAATTGATGAATTCATGTATAATGATGCAAATGCCATGATGTAATGCAAGAATGTATGCAAATACATGTATTGATTCCGCAAGTGATTTGTCCCCATAGAACATCTTTCATTCAGACCAAAAGTTTTCATTACATAAGGTATTAGGATTTTACAGATAGTGGTGAGCTCTAGCTCCTAATTTCTTGACCTCATTCAATAGTCCCGTCAGCTTTCCTTTGCGGTCTAACGCTGGGTCCATGTTCTGGATTATCGGCACTGCTGTATCAGCTAAGTCTGCTACTCGTTGGGCCACTTGTCGCCCTTGAGTCATTATAATCTTCATGTTTTGGTCTTTTTTCTGTATTTTTTGCTCGGCCTTTCGCAGCTTGACAGTGACTTCTTTAAAACTTTCATAACCGGGCTACTTGTACGCTTCAGCACGAATCTCACTGGTGCGTAAAGAAGTCTTGAGCCTTTCTATCTGTTCTTTGAGTGCTGCGTTTTCCATTTGAAGGGCTTGAGATTCCTACCCCTCCTGCTGCAGACTTAATTTCAGGATCTTGTCCATATCCAGACTGTTTTCCAACTCACATTGGAGGATGTCACGTTGGCTCTCAGCTTCTTTCAGCTTTTGTGACAATGATTTGGCTTTATTCTTACTATTCTTACATTTCTGCTTCTAATGCTCCAAATCGTTCTTCATCTGAATTATGCTGTTAACCCATTCTTCAAAGGTGTCACCCAGACCGGCATTCTTGAATTCAAATTGCAACTTTTAGTACTCGTCTTGTGTACCCTTTGATTTCTCGCTCAGATCATACCTCTCCTACTTGAGATGGTCGTACTCGAATGCAAGCTCATCTTGCGAGATGCTTTTACTCTCAGCTCTTGAATTTGTCTCATTTGAGTGACCCACTTTTGAGTTACCCGAACCTTGGACTGGGTAGTGACCCTTCTTCGACTTTTCCCCTCGGGCAATGGCTGGCTCATTATAGAATTAGGGTTGTCCATCTTTGAAGCCCAAAACTCCCATCCTGATAAGATCTTGAACTCTGTTCTTCAAGGCTCCACAGTTCTCAGTGTGATGACTCAAATCCCCCATGTGGTAGCTGCACCAGATACGACTGTTGTAACCCTTCGAATAAGGAGGTCTCTTTGGTACAGACTTCACCGGTATGATAAGATTCCTTTCAATGAGCAACAGAAGCAGCTCGGTGTATCTCACAGGTATAGGATTATGCCTCTTTACGTCATTTGATTCTCGGGCTTTTCCTAGTTTTACTTCTATTTTTTGGGTCTCTTCCATAAGACGTATTACCTGTCTGTTTCTTTAGACTGATCACAAAAGATTCGACTTGTCGTATTTAACGGTGTTGTCTATCTTAATATTCTGACCATTCTGTTCTACATTCGGATCCTTGATTGATTCTTCTTTGAGTTTGACATGTTGCTTACCTTTCATCATAGCATTTATCTGGTTCATCATCTCGGCCATTTGCTTCTTTAACTCTTGTACTCCACCTTGCTCGTTACTAGGACTGGCACTGCTTGCCGAATCTGACCTGGAGTTTCTGAACGATCCTTCTTCTACTGTCTCTAAGCTAGCCTCAGGATAGAACTCTGGAGCTGAACCTTTTATCGCCTGGTAAAAGAACCCTTGGTCCATCATGAACGATCTCTATTATGGGAGAAATCACTCTAGAATCAATACCCTATATAATGCTAATCCGATGATATATGCAAAAAACAAAAACAAAAGAGAAAATAAGTCAGTACCGATTAAAATCAATAAATACATAAATAAAGGGCAAATTAAACACGATAAACAAACAAAACAACCCTATTTACATCCTGTCTAAAACACCTAGGTTATCTGCATGGCTCTAAAGGGGTGGGTTTCTATATGTTCTCTACATGTAACGTTGGTTCTAGGAGGTACCCGAATTGTCCTTGCTGTCCTCTACTAAGAGTAGCAACGCCCCCAATCATCACTCATTATAGGCTCCTTTCAATCGGGTTCAATTTAGGGGGACCTATTCGCTTATGCCCCTACGAAGGAACAATATCCTCACAAAAGCATAAGGTACTCGAGCCCCGAAGGTACTTTCTAGGCCCATACGGAGGAATGATATCCTCACGAAAGCAATAGCGTTTCCCCTACTTAAAAAGGACGGGTTTATATGCCAAATTTTAAATACGTTAAAATAAACGTGTAATTATAACCGAATGTTAATTTAATAGTCACTTTAATCCGGAACTCCCGATATTAGTAAAGCGGTAATTATTTAAAAAAGCTTGACTCTCATTTGTTTTTTGAAGAAACAAAAATTGTCCCTAGCGGAGCCTCCATCTGTAGCGATGTCCCTTCTTTAAGTTCGCGAAAAAATAGGGTTTGAGGTGTTTGGGGTATTTTGGGTATTTAAAAATATGTCCTGTGGAGTTTGTGAAAAACCGTGTTTTATTTTAAAAATGAGTCGCCACCGGCCACTTAGGTAGGCTGGACACCATAAAACCAAAGATTTTAAAAATATGGGGTTCGGGAGTTGATTACGGATGGGGAATGATTAGCACCCCCACACCGCCCAAAATTGGCACTTTAATAATTACCACTTTATTAATATTAAACTTTCCGAATTAAAATGATGATTAAATTAAAATTCGGTTATAAGTGTGAGTAGATTTTAAAAGCCCCGTTATCCGAGAGTAAACGCCTAACCACCATCACTACGCCTGATACTGGCCTATTTACACTCGAATAAAAGGGCACCGCATTGACAATTAATATCTCGTTATGCAAACTTAATAAAAACATTATAAAAAATATCTACAAAGATGCAGAATTATAACATAAAAGCATAAAAATTAAAATGCAAAAATGCATGAACAAAAGCAATGCAACGTGTCATAATAATAAAACAAAAAAGTAAATATAAACATGCAAAAATATATACTTCCAAAATTAATTAACTGGTCTTAACATGCTTAAACATATTTTAAAAAAGGGCCACAACCATAACACATCATGACATAAATAATATGATGCTAGATTAATAAAACACCAATGCCATGATAACACATTAAAACTTAACATATGACATATTTTATGAACACATCCAAAATAAAAACAATACATTATGTGAAAAACACACTAACATGTAACCTAAAAAAGGATATGGAAATTTACGTTAGCATACAAACACATGCTACATGCAAAAAAACTACGACAACACCTAAAACATACATATATATGATGAACTAAAGCATTAAACACACACAAAAAAAGCATGATATCATAAATAAACGAAGAAAACAAAATGCGTGTTAACATGTGGATATGATACACAAATTAAACTACACATATAAAAAAGGCATGTACACGAACAAACTAAATTAAAACAAGAAGGCACGATATCACAAAAATCACATGTTGTAACATAAATACACATATAATACTAGAAGAACATACATTAAAACATGAAGAAAAAAACAATCTAAAAATGCGAACATGCTAAAAACATAATAACCAAATGACATAAAAAATGGGACTGACATGAAAAGAAACAAAACAAGGGGATAAAAATTAATGGAAGAGAACACACATTTAAGGATCAATTAAGAAACTGGAATGAAACTACAAGGACTGGATGCATAATAAGACCAAGGGGCAGGCTTGATCTGAAAAAACTCAAAACGTAGAATGACCAAGTGCGTAATTTTGCCATTAAAAGCTGAATTAGTTTAATCTGTGGATGAAATCAATTTTTTTGGAAAATAAAAGGGGACCAGAGTTGTAAATAAACCATGGGGCAAGCTTAATTTGAAAATGCGAGAATGTGGTGGTCCTTACTATGCAAATTTACCAATTTTAAAAAAACAAAGCACTATAAAACACATCCAACAAACAGCTTGTGAACCCTTTTTCATTTTTTACAGCCGATTAAACACCCCCCAAATTCTCTGTCTTTTGAAATCCAAAATCCCCAAATACTCAACCTTTTCCAGAACACGGTGGTGGCTGGCCATTCCGGCCACCGTAAGCTACCACCGACAACCGTCCCAAAAACCCTCAAACAAAGCGTTTTTTTATTTTTAAAGCCAAAGAAAACACCCTAGATTTTAGAAAACAATTATCTTCCGCCTTAGATTTAGGAAAACCGAGACCATTTCATTTTTTCAAAAATAAACCCCCTTTTAATCTTCTTCTCATAAACTAAGACCCAAAAAAATTCTCCTCACCGGTTTACCATATTCAGTTTTCGGGAACCGACGGCTTATCACCGGTGAGGGAAAACTGACGATCACAGGGTAACCTCTGACTCTTTACTTTCTTCTTTTTCTTGTTTCGAATAAGCATGCATGCAAAAAGAAATTGGGAAAGATAATTACCAAAGGAAACTTTTTTTGTTTTTATTTTTGGAACTGGTAACTGGTCCCTGATGATTTGGTTTTTTGATACATATATATTCTCCCTAGTAATCTGTTTCTGGTAAACTAATACATAAAAGAAATACACGTTTGGTTCAGTTTTGGTTCTGACAATATTTTTTTTTGTCTTCGCACGTCCCCGAGCATAGCGGTGGTTAGAGATCTGATGGAGGAGGCATGGTGGAGTGGTGGAGGTGACTCGTCCGGTCAGGTTTGTTTATGGCCGTTGGATCAGATCTGATCCAACGGTAGAGATGCCTTGCTGTATGGATGGCCCAGATTCAATCGGGAAATTAGTGGGAATGCGCGAGATGAAGCCACGTGGCAAATGGCAGATGAAGAGTCTTGTGCGTGTGATGCAATCTCGCGTGGGAGGCTAAGAGTCCGCGTGTGATCTTACGCGGCCAGCTGGATGATCATCTCCTTTCAATCGTGGTCGTTGGATTAAGATCTGATCCAACAGCCTAGGGACGGTTGTGCATAAGAGAGAGAGGGGGTTAGGGTTAGTCATCTGGTTAGGATTAGCGTTTTTTTAACTCAGTCTGGGATTGGACGAATGGGCCATGTAATTTCTTAACCTTGGCCTTTTGTAATATATAATGGACTTGGACACTAGTTTATATTTGGGTTTTATTTTATTATCTGCTCATATATATATGTAATAATAATAATACATGTACATATACATATAATATACGTACATACAAGTACATACATACGACATACGAGTACACACGCAAAATACCGTATAAAACATACATGATTAATATAACGTACCAACTTATAATATTGGCTTATTCACACAAAATTAATATGACTATGCACACATTGATATATATATATATACAAACAATACATACATAATACACATGCACATACATAATACAAATACTATACATGCATTCACCTCACACGCATATGTTAATAACATATACACACACACACATATATATATATGTAAACATGGCATAATATTGACCAATTATTACACTAATATAGATTAACACAATATTTATACTATAAAAATGAGTGATTACAACTAGTCACATCATAATTCAGATTTTCATATATCAAATTCATAATGTAATTCATAGGGTTTATACATGCATATAAAAATATAACCAAAGAGCATGTTATATAGGCAAACATGTTATTTGTAATCATACACGAAGGCGATCCATTGTAAATTAACATAAGAAACATAGAATATATCAACAAGCATGCTTATCAAACAACATAACATCATAACATTCATCGAGTCAAACATCATACAAAGTAGCACTAGTGTGAGAAACATACCTCTAGCAACTATAGCTTACGAGCTTCCGACTCGTGCTGCTTTCCACGGCCAGCAGTTCCACTCGATCTTGCAAGAATCGACCACGTGACCCTACCATAGGAACAATAGTAGATATGATCAGAGAGGGATCTGGGCAAGAGCGATCACCGCTGCATGAAGGAGATGGTGGCAGCGTAAGGTAAAGAAAAATATAACTTACGGCCAAAAGAGATTTCCTGACGAACGGCGGAAAGGTTCTATACACTGCCACTACATCTGAGATGAGGACAATGAAGAGAGTCGAATGATGGTCATCGTTTCTCAAATGGACGACAGAATCAGCGACAATGATGCAGGGTAGCAGAATAATTTCCCCCTTTTTTTCTCCGTAATAGTGGCTGAAATCAAACATGCAGTGGTGCGATTTTGCTAGGGATACTGAGATGAGCGTTTTTGTGTAATCGGTGTCTCAAACGACACCATTCGGCGGTAGAGCAACAATAGCTGTAGGTGGGGCGATGGCGGTTGAAAATCGCAATGAGGAGAGAAAAAATGATATAAAATAACTAGGTTAGAAAGAAAATGGCTAACTGAACCAAATTTGGAGAAATGTATGTATGTATTTATACTCTAATATCAGGGTTGGGCTAAAATAAGACTTAAAGATATAAAGTGTGCAAAACATGACAGACTTAGAGCTTTGGCTCAATGGAAAAATGAGGGAAGATGTTTAAGTAGAAAAATGTCACTAGTTCAAACCCCAACATATACATTTTGCATATCCATTTTATTTTTAGAGGGTTCAAACACAAAATTAACTTAAGGAATTTAATAACCAACCTTGATCACTAAATCACTATAGCTGACATGGCAAGGGCTTGGAAAAAAAGAATTCAGGGTTGCAATTTCAAGTTTCTTTAACCCAAGGATTTTATATTTTTTAGCATCAAAGTAAACTGGGAAATTTACAGAAAGATCCCTAAAGGTTTTGAGATTTTGAATTTAGCCCAAAAGTTTTAAAACTTCTCAATTAAACCTTTAATCCTTATAAGTAATTCTACTAGCCATATTTGAGGTTGTTACAACTCTCATCTCCTTAATGAAATTTCATCCTCGAAATTTTACATGATTTGAAGAAATGCAGATATTGATTCTCCATGAACTCTTTGTTTCTCCACAAGACCTTTACCATAGGAATAGTCTTGTTCCTCATAATTCTCTTATCTTGGGCCAAAATACGAATAGGCTCCTCCTCAAAAGTCAAGTCGGGGCTCACCTTAATCTCCTCAATCGAGAGCACATGAGACAAATCAGATCAGTAGCGCCTCAACATAAACACATAGAAGACATCATGGATACGCTCAAGCTCTAGAGGAAGTTCTAATCGATAGAAAACTGGCCTGACTCTTTAAAGAATATGGTATGGTTCAATGAATTTCGGACTTAATTTTCCTCTTTGATCAAATCTTACAATCTTCTTCTATGGAGATACTTTCAAAAAGACTCGATCACCAACTTCAAACTCAATATTTCTCCTCTTAAGATTGGTATATGATTTTTGTTTGTTAAAAGCATCCTTAAGCCTATCTCGAATCAACCTGACAATATTCTCGATCTCTTGAACAAGCTCAAGTCCCAAAGGCCTATGCTTAGTAAACTCAGTCCAACCAATAGGAGTACGCCATTTATGACCATATAAAGCCTCATATGGTGTCATTTGGATATTGGTCTGATAATTATTATTATAAGTAAACTCGGCCAAAGACAAGAAGTCCTCCCAACTATCCTAAAAATCCAATATGCATCATCTTAACATATCCTCTAAAACCTGAATGAGTCACTCTGACTGGCCATCGAACTAAGGATGAAAGGTTGTATTAAAATTTAAACATGTGCCGAATGCCCTATGCAAAGCCCTTCAAAACCTCGATGTAAATCTCGAGTCATGATTAGAGGTAATGGATAGAGGAATTTTGTGTAGACGAACAATCTCTGAAATGTAGAGCCGAGCTAATTTATAGAGGGAAAATTTAGTTTGAACTAGAATAAAGTGTTTTGTCTTCGTGAGATGATCAACGATCATCTATATTAAATTCTTTCGAGAATGAGTAAAGGAAGACCAATGGTAAAATCCATAGTTACACTCTCCCACTTCCACTACGAAATCTGAATTGGCTGAAGTAACCTAGAGGGAAACTGGTATTCAGCCTTAACCTGCTGGTACGTCAAACACTTGTTCACAAAGTCCACTACATCACGCTCGAGTCCCTTCCACCAATATCTCTCTCTAAGATCTCTATACATTTTGTTTCCTCTTGGGTGCATAGAGTAAAGACTATCATGATCCTCTTAGAGAATGGTACGCCTTAATTTTGGATCCTTAGAAACACAATATCTACCTCGATAGCATAAAACACCATCCTGATCAAAGGAAAAATCAGTAATAGTACCCTGCTCAACCTTCATCACTCGATGCATCAAATATACATCATGGGGCTGGCCTGCCTTAATCTCAGTAACCAAGGTAGGCTTAACTCGAAGATCTACCAACAAACTAGCATCAACAAATAAACTTATCCTGGCAAACAAAACTCTCAAATTAGATATCACGCTGCGACTCGAAGCATCCGCTATAATATTACCCTTACCCGGATGGTACTTGATCTCACAATCATAATCTTTGAGCAACTCCAACCATCAATGTTGCCTCAAATTAAGCTCTTTTTGGGAGAGCAGCTACTTTAAACTCCTGTGGTTAGTGAAAATATAACACTTTTCCCTGTAGAGATAGTGTCTCCAAATTTTTAGTGCAAAAATCACCGCAGCTAACTCAAGATCATGGGTAGGATAGTTACACTCATATGACTTAAGTTGTCGAGACACAAAAATGAAAAGCTTCCCATCTTGCATTAGTACACACCCTAATCCAGTGTGTGAAACATCACCAAAGACTATATAATCTTTCCTAGACTCGGGTTGGATCAAAACTGAAGCCTCGATCAAAACCATCTTTAATCTCTCAAAATAGACTGTTGAGCCTTAGGCCAGATAAAAGGGCATTATTCCTCAAAAGTTTTGGAGAACCCTTCGACGAATCTCCAATAATAACCTACCAAACCGAAAAAGCTACAAATCTCTGATACATTCTTGGGCTGCTTCCAACTAACAATTGCCTTAATCTTCTTCAGGTCTACACGAATACCATAAGCTGAAATAACGTGCCCTAAAAATACAACCTCTCTTAGCCAGAATTTACACTTACTGAACTTAGCAAGTAGCTTGTGCTCCCTCAAGGTCTGAAGAGCAATCCTCAAGTGCTCTTAGCGCTCTAATTTCGTCCTATAGTGGATTAGAATGTCATCAATAAATACCCCAACAAACTGATCCAGATAGGGTTGAAACACCCAATTCATCATATCCATAAAGGTGGCTGGGCATTAGTCAAGTCGAAAGGTATCACCAAAAACTCATAGAGACTGTACCTAGTACGAAAAGTTATCTTAGGGATATTAGAATCCCTACCCTTAAGCTGGTAGTAGCCCGACTGCAAATCGATCTTAAAGAAGACAATGGCTCTTCCGAGCTGGTCAAACAAGTTATCAATACAGGGTAGATGAAACTTGTTCTTCACCGTCAACTTATTCAACTTTTGATAGTCAATACATAATCTTAAGGTCTTATCCTTTTTCTTTACAAATAGAATTGGAGCTCCCCAAGGTGAAACACTGGGTCGAATGAAACCATGGTCAAGAAGCTCGTGTAATTGGATCTTCAACTCTTTTAACTCTTTAGGTGCCATGCGGTATGGTGCCATAGACACTGGTGTAGAACCCTCATAAGTTTGAATCACAAACTCAACATCTCTGTCGGGTGGTAAACTAGGCAATTCCCCTAGGAATACATCTGAAAAATCTTTTACCGATGAATCTTTGCTACTCTAAAGTTAGAATTTTAAGAATCCAAGACGTAATCCAAGAAGGCTTCATTTTCTCTCATGATCATTCTTTCTGCTACGAGAGCGATAACAACATTAGTCATGAATCCTCTTTGCTCACTGATCAATATAACCTCATGATTATTTAAAGTATTTAAAGTTGTCTTCTTAAACTCACAATCATGATTAACCTGATTCTCAATCGACCAATCCATGCCAAGACTAAGATTGAACCCCTCAAAGGGAAGTTTCATCAAGTTAGCTGGCAAAATCTCACTCTGAACCATAAGTGGAAATCTCTTATAAACTCGATTAACTAATACAGATTTTTCCACGGGGCTTAGAACAATAATAGGCTACCCAGTGTGTTCAACATGAATATCCAAATTACCAACAATAGTGCTTGCAATATATGAATGGGTAGAACCATTATTAAGGAGTACAAAGTAAAGAGATGGATGAATAATAAAAGAACCTGCAATTATATTTGGGTCATCAAGCTCATCAAGAGTTTGAGATGCTTACACCAGATTTGGCTGCCTAGCATCAGATCTAGTAGGCCCTCTACTCTGAGCTGGTCGACCTCTACTAGCAGAACCCGTAGTAAAACTAGAATTAATGGGCCAACCCTGAGCACGACCCCTAGAAGGTGTATGCACTAAACTTTATGATCTAGTAAGTGGCTATGATAAACCATAATTATGCGTACAATCTCTCAAAAAGTGCTCAAAAGACCCATATTTAAAACAAGTACACGCCTTCCTCCTACACTCTTTGGGGTTCTATCGACAACAAAAAAAAACAAGTAAGAAAAGTCTACCATTAGAGTTACCTCTAGAACCAACATGAGTATGCATCTAAACCAATGATCCAAGCCTAGGCTGACTCTACAGAGTTGCAATGGCCCTAGCTCTTTTACCAAGGCAAGAAGATGATCGTGAATGACCCGAGTAACCAAAAGACCTCTTGGATTGCTCTATCTTGTATTTATTGCTCTTTAATAAGATTCTCAACAACTTCAGCTGCTTAGGCCTTCTCTACAAGCTCTTCAAAAACCCGTTCATGGTGTGAAGCTATTTGAGTCCTGATAAATATCTAAAGTCCTTCCTTAAACTTTTTACTCATTGCTTCTTTTGTAGGGAAAATAGTGGTAGCGTATCTACTGAGCTCTATAAACTTCATCTCATACTCTGTTACAGACATGTCACCCTGCTTGAGATCAAGAAACTACTTACACTGTGCTGCAAGGTATCTGTCTTTTATATACCTTCTCTAAAATTTATCTCGAAAATACTGTAAGGTTATTTGATTTGTGGGGATGTTCCTCAAGATGGTTCCCCACCAATTGTGAGTCTGACTTTTCAACAGCGAGGTGTAAGCTCAAAACCTTCGATACATCGAGTAATCTATCTCATCCAAAACTTAATCATTATGATCCAACCATAACTCAGCTAAATTAGTGGCTGCCTCAGAAATGTCATCAAAGAATTCTTCACCAGCATGTGATATCATGGTCCTAAGAGCTTTCGTTTGTGAACTTTTTTGAAGCATTCTCTAGACATAACGACCAACTGTCGCCTCATTAACAACATCTGGCTCATGAATCCCTATAATATGTGGATATCTAACATGTGGATCCTGGAC
The DNA here is from genome assembly GCA_019671005.1 of Hibiscus mutabilis. Classification (NCBI taxonomy): domain Eukaryota; kingdom Viridiplantae; phylum Streptophyta; class Magnoliopsida; order Malvales; family Malvaceae; genus Hibiscus; species Hibiscus mutabilis. The sequence goes on along the minus strand of CM033737.1, from coordinate 5,080,312 downwards.
ACGGGGATCTCAGGTAGGTGGATCTTGCATAAGAGGGTCTCGAATAGGTGGATCTCTAATAGGAGAGTCTCGAATAGGTAGATCCCTAGCAGGAGGTTCTCGAACGGGTGGATCCCTAACAAGAGGGTCTCATATAGGCAGATCTTGAATGAGAGGGTCTTAGATAGGTAGATCCCGAATAAGAGGGTCTCAAATAGGGAGATGAATGAGAGTGTCTCGAACAGGTGAATCGGTAACAATATGAGGGCCCTCGATATCAACATTTCTATGCGATCGACCTCGAATAGGACGACGACCTCAATGACCTCTAAGGGTATCCATTAACACAAATCAAGATCTACAATACAAGATGACAAGACAAGTAAATAAGTGCAAACGCAGAAAAGAAAAATGCAGCGACCCTAAAAAATTACAAGATTTACATGTTTCCATTTTTTGTTTGAAAAATTTTGGATAATGTTTAAAAGGGAAAAATAAAAAACATTTGTATTTTGGAATAAAATTGAGGGAGTCACCACCGATCATTTAAAATTGGTAGATCGGACATCTAAAAAAATGAAACCAGAGAAAACAGGTTTGGAATCGGTTACGTACGGGGCCCAAAAACTGGTATCGAAAGAGTTTGTATTGTATTTATTAAAAAAATTAAAATTCAATTTAATTTAAAAACTTAAAATGCATGACAATTTAAAAAAATGCCTCAGTTCAAGATATCAAAAGAGATGACACCCGGAGACCTGGATGACACTCCCACTAGAATACCGGAATGAAAGCTAGATTTAAAAAGTAATGAGATAAAAAATGCATGTACAAGATAAAAAAAAGCTAACAAATAAATATAAATACGATTAAATACATATAAAGATAAAAAAACTATAATATACAATAAATACATTATCCTATAAAATATATAAATTACATAAATTATAAATATATATGACATACTCATCAAATATAACAAAAACTATATATATAGCACATAATATAAAATACATATGATATAAATAATACAATATAATATATGAATAAATATACATAATATAAAGGAAAGTACATATTAAACACTAACAAGTAAAAAAGAAAAAAAACAACAGATTATACTTATATATAATATAATAAATATATATATATACACATATATATTTCACTATGCAAGGAATAATGCATATAAATAATAATTATTAAAGGCTATAATATATATATATAACATAAACAAACATTATAATAATATTAGATACTTAGATACAAAATATATATAATATGCAGTATAAAAAAGGGAAATATAGGGACATGTAGATAAATATACCAACAAAAAGGATTAAAGGGGCAATTATACCACTGAATCTCGGACCAAATTGAAACAAAAACAAAAATTAAAGGACGAAATTAAAAGAAAGCAATACTCATTTGAAATCAGTGACTAAAATAAAAGAAATGAAAATAAGGGGGAATACGGAGTAAAAAAAACTATGGCAGAGGGATTTAAAAATTAATTAGACCATTTGTTTAAAACCGATCTACAATATAAGTCACTTATTTTTTTAAAATTCATTTGAAAAAAAACCAAAAAAAATTCCTTAAACTCTCTGTAATAGGATAAAAACTGGCTGGTGTTCATCACGACCGCCACGCCGTCGTGGCATTTTCCCAGAATTCGGTAGGGTTCTGCCGTGAACCGCCGCTCGTCGGTGCCGAATTCTAAAAAATACCCCAAAAAACTTTTTTTTAAACCCACTGTATTTTTTTAAACCAAATCTTTCTCCTCTTTGTTGAATCCCTTTTAAAACCTAACCAAAATAAAAAACAAAACAAAAAAACAACCCTAGGTTTAGAAACTGAAGAGGGAAGACGAAGTGGTGCCGTTCATCGGCGCACCTTCCTCGGCCGTTCGAGACAATGGCCCCGAGACCTGAAGGTATAAACCCTAAACTTTTTTTGTGTTTTTATTCTTTATTATTTCTTTGTGTTCGAACTGAAAAGATAAAAAAATTACCTCGAAATATTGAGGCTTTTGTTTTTTTTTATTGCTTGATCATTTGTTCCCTTACAATGTTTTTTTTTATTTATAGACCCAATTGTAGTACAAATAATAATGAAAAATAAAACCTAATCTACTATTGTATTTGAGTCTGCCCATACTGATCTGATATCTTGCTTTGTTTATTGGTTTTGTGCATGTCCGGTGGTTGGAACAGATCGGTGATCACGGCGTGATCGTCGGCGGTGTCGCCACATGGATAGGGGAAGCTGAACGGCCAGACGCGTGGGCGCGTGATGGAGACAAAAGGTTGCGGCGGTGGACGGCACGCGCGCGTGAGGGATCCAAGTGGTCTTCATTGTGTCAATCTAGACCGTAGGATCAGATCTGATCCAACGGCCAGATTTGGGCCGGTGGCTACAAGAAAAAATTAGATTAGGGTTAGATCTTAGGTTATCAGATATTAGAAACTAGGGTTTTAGGGATCTTTGGGCCAAACGGGCCAGTTGTAAGTTAAAAAGTTTTTTTTTGGATTGTGTAATTAATATGAACTGTTATATTTAAAATTGGGCTTTTTATATATGTTAAATCTATTTTTTAATTAATAAATAATAATATTAACAATAATAAATCACAAATAAATATAATAATAATAAGCTATAATAATATTCGAATATAAATAATAACCCGAACAAAATTATTGATTACAAAATATAACACCAAGAATTTACGTGGAAAACCCAAAAGGGAAAAAACCACGGGCAGAGGATGAGAACTTTCACTGTGATAGAGAAAGAGATTACAACTGATTTATGATGTTCTGTCAAAACCCCTAATCTTTACTATCTATTTATAGGGATAGATTCATTGTTTACAGAGGAAACTTGCATAGAAACAAATTCTACTCGAACTGGAAAAAAAAATTGGATCACAACTCTAACAATCTCCTTCTTGAGACAAATCCTGTTGGACAATATCTCTACATCTTCCACGAAACCCCTTCAAGGGATAGTCTTCAATAATGAACACCGACCAAATCCAAGCCTTGCCCAAGCTTGGATGTACAAGGTAATTTAGTCTTCACGTCAGTAAGATCAACATTAGTGCCAACTTTGCTCACAACTATATCACCATGAGCAATAGCACTACCCCGATCATCAATGGCACTACTACCTTTCTCATTATTTATCTTTGAAGCAAATCAAACTCTCTTAAGCTTATCAAATTCGTTATACCCACAAAATTCAACTTTATTCTTCTTTTCAAATCCGTTATGCCTATGAAATTGAACTCTTTTCTGCCTACTAGAACTATTATGCCCACGGTTGTTATGTTCAACACAAAATCCTCTTTTACTTGATTCAGTCAAGATGTCTTTACCAGTAACATCGTAATTTGGCACGTAGGAGGAAACAACGGATATATCACCTAAAATAGTTGAACCTTGCAGAACATAAAAATTGGTTGCTCTTTTATACCCTTTCATCACAACGAGAGTGCCCTTGCAAATTTTCATAGCTCCACATTCATTGGAGTATCTGTACCTTTTTTAATCCAGAGTACCTAACGAAATTAGATTTCTTCTTAAATCTGGAACATGCCTCACATTACCAAGTGTTCAAACAATCCCATCGAACATCTTAATCTTGATTGTGCCAATACATGCAACTTTATAAGAGACATTATTTCCCAACAAGACAACACCTGTAGACACAGGTTTATAAGTAGCAAACCAATCTCGATTTGGATTCATATGAAAACTACTACCAGAGTCAAGAATCCACTCCTCACTCGCTATAGAGTCATCGTCGAAAGCAACTAAAAGTTCATCATCATTATACTCCTCTGCAATATCAGCTTCATCTTCACTGGAATTCTGATTCTCAAATTCCCTTTTTATCTTATTCTGTAATCTGTAACATTTAGATTTAATATGATATTTCTTTTTTACAGAAATAACATGTTTTACCTCGATTTGATGACTTGGACCTGCCTCTATTTTGACTACTGGAATTATGACCATCTTTTCTTTTGCGGTCTGAACTAGTCGATCCATGCATCATGAGACCCTCTGCTTGGAGCTCAGAGCCGGTAAGATGTTGCATCTTATCATGTGAATTCAAATTATCATATACCTCTAAAAGAGTAAGGGTATCACGGCTGTGTAAGAGGGTGCTTCTAACAGACGAATATGAAGCAGACAATGAACAAAGTAAAATCAAACATAAGTCTTCCTCATTGTACTTTACCTCCATCATTTCCAAATCTGAATGATCTCCTTGAAATCGGTTAGGTGATCGTCAAGACACGAACCTTTTGCTAATTTGTGAGAGTATAGGTGTTGCTTCAAGAGCAACTTGCTAGTCAAAGTTTTCTTCATACAAATTTTTTCGAATTTTGCCCATAAGTCGACAGTTATCTTCTTTTTGTGAATATCCTGTAAAATACTATTTGATAAGTACAAACAGATCTGGAAAGCATCTTTACTATCCTTGTGGTGATTTTCTCTATCCGACCATTCTTTTGGCATATTATCAAACCCATCTAATGCATCATCTAAATCCATCTGAACAAGAACATCTCGAACCTTCACCTTCCATAGCGAAAACCTGACGTTGCGATCCAACAACGAAATTTCATACTTCACCATCATCATTATCCTGAGTAACCTGAAAAGCTTTGATGCCAATTTGTTATGCTACCGGGACGATAATGACAAGACAAGTAAATAAGCACAAACGCATAAAAGAAAAATAACACCAAGAATTTACGTAGAAAACCCAAAAGGGAAAAAACCATAGGCAGAGGATAAGAACTTTCACTATGATGGAGAAAGAGATTACAACTGATTTATGATGTTCTATCAAAACCCCTAATCCCTAGTATCTATTTATAGAGATAGATTCCTTGTTTACAGAGGAAACTTGCATAGAAACAAATTATACTCAAACTGAGTTTCCTACCTTTAATTAATATAAAGTAAACAAGATCTACTAAAAGTAGAATTCTAACTTTAAACCAAATCCCAAAAGAATTTGGATCACAACTCTAACAAAAACTACTATCAGATTGGTACCAGAGTCTTGACATATATAGAATTTAAATAGAAAACATGATGTGGTATGGTTTTAAAGAAAAATATCTACCCAAAACCCGAAAGAATTTTCAATGCATGCAAAAAAAATGTTATTATTATTTTTTATTTTAGTAAGCCTCATAGTCCGAGTGTTAAAACCAGGGACGCTTTGATACCACCCAAATATGACACCCCTTACCCGACCAAAACAAGACAACCGAGTCAAGGAGGTCACATTCTACTACTTTAAAGATATATAAAATATATTATATTTTGCTCAAATTCTAATTGGTAATTATGATTTACTTAATGAGTAAATATCTACTTTAGGTAGAAGATCTTATTGAATAAGGTTTCTTGGTGACCAAATATTTGGGTCTATAAATATAGACTAGGTGTAACCCTTTGAATTATGAGAGAACAAGAGAATAAGAGGTGTGGAATTACTCTAGAGAGATGTAAGCACTTTTAGGTTCTCTATAACTATTGTGTCACGTTGTAGAGATGGGTATTGTAGGGATGTTGGAAAGAGTGTTTTGGTTCCACTGGGTCATGAGATTTGTACACCGGGTTTGGGGATTACATGGGTTATCATGTATTTGTACTCTCCGGGTTCTCTACGTTGATAGTGGATTGATTTCTCTCTTCTGTAGAGGTAGGCTATGCTGAACCATGTTAAATCTTGTCTCTTGTGTATGTCTTGATCTATGTCGTTATCTCTTTGGTTATTTTGCCGCATAACAAATTCCTAACAAATGGTATCAGAGCCATGGTTTGAGATGCGCGATTGAGGAGAAATTTTTGTTGTAGATTTTGTGGTGTGATGTTGGAGACATGCTAGAGGAGTATTGCTGCAACGAGCTTTCAGTTGTAGGGAGACTAATTCTCAAAATTCAACGGTGCTTTAACGGATACTACGTAAGAATTGAAGTTGTTGAAGACTTGGCGGCGATGCTTCAACGAGTATTTGGCTTACGTAAAAATTGAAGCTGTTGAAGACTAATGCTCGAATAGTATTTGTGTCAAGGGGGAGATTTGTTATATTTTGACTCAAATTCTAATTGGTAATTAAGTTGGGTTTTATTGTAATTCTAGTGGTTGAAGATTACTTGGCAATTAGGATTTACTTTAATGAGTAAATATCTATTTTAGGTAGGAGATCTTATTAAATAAGGTTTCTTGGTGACCAAGTATTTTGGTCTATAAATATAGACTAGGTGTAACCCTTTGAATTATAAGAGAACAAGAGAATATGAGAGAGGAGGAATTACTCTGGAGAGATGTAACCACTTTTAGGTTCTCTACAACTATTGTGCCTACATCGTAGAGATGAGTATTGTAGGAATGTTGGGAAGAGTATTTTGGTTCCACCGGGTCATGGGATTACATGGGTTATCATGTATTTGTACTCTTTAGGTTCTCTACGTTGATAGTGGATTGATTTCTCTCGTCCGTGGAGGTAAGCTATGTTGAACCACGTTAAATCTCGTCCGTGGAGGTAAGCTATGCTGACCAAGTATTTTACCGCATAACAAATTCCTAACAAAATCCATGTTTGAGAATTTTATTAGTACTTATGATGATTGATTATTTTATTCAAAAAGACGTAAGGATAATTTAAAATTAATAACTCCAATAAAATAAAACATACCATGCATTCTATAGTTTAGTTAAAATCCATAACATCCCAAATTACAAAGTTAAATCCAAGTCTTAAAATGCAAAGTCCAATGTCCATTTACATATGAAAACCCAAAATATAATTATCTATACCACCTTAACAAAAGATAATGAACAATAGTTAATACAAACAAACTATAACAAAACATGATAAAGTTCGTTGATCCTCTAGTACCAACCAAGCCTAACATCTATGGCAATCTGAGAGGAGGAAAAAATAAAAGCATCAGCTATAGAGCCCAGTGTGTCCTCAAAGTGCAAACAAGCAATAAGGTAATCATACAACCAGCATATAAGATAATCAATATTATGATGTAATGTATGAAGAGACGACTAATAAATCCTAACCACCCAACGTCTACTCACCAAGAGTGAAGGCTCCCCTGAGCCTTCTTTCGACAACTCACCATCAAATAACAGATTTGTCAAATAATCAAGAGTGATACCTGGCTTTAAAAGAATCGCAACAAATAGTTGGTTTATCAAATGAATACATGGCTTCAAGAGAACTGCAACAAACCACCATTTTAGCCCCCAATTTGGGAGAACCACAAATAACTTCCTCCAACAACCCAAACCCAATAATGGTATATGAAGTATATTGTATGCATGTCATGACATAATTCATGATATCATATTAAGTACGGACCATGTAAAGACTAGTCACATCATAATTTAGATTTTCATATATCAAATTCATGACGTAATTCATAGGTTTTAGACATGCATATAAACATATAACCAAAGAGCATGCTATTCAGACAAACATGTTATTTGCAATCACGCACGAAGGCGATCCAATGTAAATTAACATAAGAAACATAGCATAGATCAACAAGCATGCTTATCAAACAACAAAGCATCAAAACATTCATCAAGTCAAACATCATACAATGTAGCACTACTGTGAGGAATACACTTCTAGCAACTATAGCTAATGAGCTTCCTACTCGTGCTACTTTCCACGATCGTCAGTTCTACTCGATCCTGCAACACTCGATTGCGTGACCCTAACCGTAAAATCTAGAGCAGATATAATCAGAGAGGGATCTGGGCAAGAGCAGTCACCGTTGTATGGAGGAGATGATAGCGGCACAGGGTGGATAAAAAGATGATTTGCGACCAAAAGAGATTTCCTGTTGAATGGCGGGGACGTAGTGTACACCGCCAATAGATCTGAGATAAGGACGATGAGGAGAGTCGAACGGTGGTCACCGTTTCTTAAACAAACTATGGAATCGGCAGTGACGACGAAGGGTAGCCGAACGATTTTTCCCTTTTTCTTCGCAACGGTGGTCGGAATCAAACATGCAATGGTGGTGTTTTTCTAGAGACATCGAGATGAACGTTTTGGTGTAATCGGTGCCATTTGGAGCAACGGTGGCCGAAAGTGGGGTGATGGCGGTCGAAAATCGTAATGGGGAAAGGATAAAGATGATATAAAACGGCTAGGTTAGAAACAAAATGGTTAAATGAGCCAAAGTTGGAGAAAAGTATGTATTTATACTCTAATATTAGGGTTGGACCAAAATAAGACTTAAAGATATAAAGTGTGCAAAACATGATAAACTTAGAGCTTTGGCTCAATGGCAAGATGTTGAAGGAGTAGAAGGTCACATGTTCAAACTCCAATATATACATTTTGCATATTCTTTTTTATTTTCAGAGGGTTCAAACACAAAATTAACTTAAGCAATTTAATATCCAACCATTATCACAAAATCATTGTAGTTGACATGGCAAGGGCTTAGAAAAAGGATATAAGTGGTTTCAAGTTCAAGTCTCCTTAACTCAAGGATTTTATATTTTGAGCATCAAAGTAAACATGGAAATTTGCAAAAAGATATTTGAAATTTTAAATTTAGCCCAAAAATTTTAAAACTTCTCAATTAAGCCTTTAATCCTTATAAGGAATTCTAGTAGCCATATTTGAGGTTGTTACGGCCCCGCACAACTACACTAGCACACAACATCATTAAAAAAACCATGGTCTAGTGGTACCACCAATAAGTTCACAAACGGACGCATGACTTTATGTTAGGGGATGAAACTATAATATTTTAGGGAGCACACTTATAAAATTTTAGGGGCGAAAATAAGTTTTTAATAGAAAATACATAAAAATTTTATAAAAATTTATAAATCATATACAAATTTTAAATTTTTATGGGGGCGATCGCCCCCTACAACCCCTCTGTCCATCCCTAAACAAGGCAAGTTTGCGTTCTTGTAATTTTGGAGCCATTTCGTGATTCATTCGGTTTTGTCTGGTTTCGTCTGTGCCCCACTTGAGCTGCATTATGCCTCAAAGGGTCGTGTTCATGTCTGTATCTTGACTGTTATAATGAAACCATGTTTTTTTACCTTTCAAGAAAAATAAAGGTGCATTTTGATTAAATTTTAATTCCAACCTAAAATCTTGACATGCCGATTAACGTGCATCGGAAAATATCCATCAATTCGATAAAGCTTTCATTTATTAAATGGCTGAATACATATAAAAAGAGTGGTATCGATAAAGATAACAAATAAGTTCTAATTTTTGCATATAATTTTTATTTATATTTTTATAAATAAAATATTATACTAAATTTAAGATCATCTAATAACATATGTATTAAATATACTATTTTTAATAGTTTTGGATACAATCTAAATATAAAATTTTGATTTTTTAATTTATATATAATTTATTTCAAATATAAGCTTTTACGTAATTTATTAATTTAATATTTTCAGTATTAAGTGACAAAACACTTATTGACAATTTTTTGTTAGTTTTTATCAATAGTACCAAATTGAAATTCACATATCATACTACAAATTTGAACCATTGCCCGTTTTATTCTGAAACACTAGTATGGAGTTCCATGTGTATATTTGAAGACGTGCATAATTATTATACCAAAAGTCAAAAATATTGCCATGTCAATTATTATTGTTATTGGCATAGTATTATTACACGTTGTATATTGCATACACAAATAATTATATTTTTTGGGACAAAATAAAATAAATAATTTTATTTTATTATTTTTGAACAGCGGAGGGGATTTACTCATTCTCAATATAGAACTCAAGATTTAAGGCAAAGAGAGGATATCTACCCTATTACCTAGTGGGTCATGTGAACAACCATTAGAATTGAAAAAAAATGTATTTATTATTTTGGGTTAATTATTATATTTTTCATTCTTTTGTCTGTAATTTATTTTAATATAATTTCACATGATTACTTGTTATTTTGACCCTTTCAAGTTTTATTTTATTTCAATTTGATCCCTCAACATGTTTTTTTTATTTTCATTATTTTTAGAATATGTCCATTTTATGGTTTATGTTGAGGATTGTGGCTCTCTCTCGCAACAATGTCGTCTCCAAAGTTTAAATCTGAGTCCTCTCCTTAGGCCTTGTCATTGCACCCAACACTTGTTGGTTATTTTTAATTTCATTATTAATTTATTGCATTATATGTTTATTGTTATTAGATTTAATTTTATTATAAAATACCACTATTATTTTTGGAAGTTAATATACTTTATTATTATTAGGATGAGACTACCACGCTTGACGAATACAGTTGAACATCACTAACGCTGAACATCGCTGAACACCATTAAATTGATTAATAAAGATTAAAAATCTGAAGGATTCAACATATAATTATAAATTATTTAAAATAAAATTTCAATTAAATTATTTTTCATATATATTATATTTTTTAATTTTTTTAAATAATTGAGTCAAATACCAAGTTTGTAAAATTTAAAAAAAACAATAAACCCTAAATAATAAACCCTAAACTCTAAACCTAAAACCCTAAACCTAAGGTTTAAACTTCTCCAAGCCAAAATTTAATCCCTACATCAAATCACAGTTGACCATGGATGCCTTAGATTATTTTATTATCTTCCATATATATTCAGTTGGAGTTTGTGTGGAAAGGTTTTATGTTTTCTAAAATGGCCGTTGGTCTTCAAATGATAATGCACCTGAAAGCTAACCTTATATGTTCCCCTAAGTTAAATAATATTTTTTATAGTTTTTCTTTGTGTAAGACATAATTTTAATCTTTTTCAATTCTCATTCAATATAAATAGGTCAGGTGCAATGATGATCTTAAGTTTTACGATTTTCTTTTCATATATAGACTGCTTTCAAGAGAACCTTACTATTGTTTTGTGCCTGAAATTGCATCATACGGTTGAGTCTGGCATTTATATTTTCTGTTGACCTATTAGACCCTAATGGTTATGCGTTATGCAGATACAAGCACTGGGGACGAGCTTCTCCATGGTTAATGAGTGGCAATCCCAGGTATATTATCATGCCTATTGATGGTGATGATGGTTTCTTTCCTACCTCTGAAAATGAGATGGTAAGCTTAAGTTTTGATGTTGGTTTGTTAGCTTCTTATAATTTGATGAATTATTATCTGCTATCTTTAACTGCTGTGCAAAAATCAAAAGTTATTAATTCCAGTCAGAAATACAGGTTAAGGGTGCTGGTATGTGCACCGTCGAATTCTGTTCTTGATGAGAATGTTTTTTGCCTTTTAAAAACTGGTATGACTTTGACTCACTCTCTTGTACTTCTATTCTATTGTACTACATTAAATCATCAAGATTTTTTGTGGAATGGTTACTGCATATTAGATTCATAAAACATTGTAGTTTGAAGCATAGTATTGTTCTTGAAACATGGAATCCAGATGGTTATTTATTACTGTTGTACTTTAACAACTTAATCCAGCATTTAGCTTGGTTTATGCCCCTCTCTGTTTAGATTTAAGGTTTTGGTTTAGGGTTTCGGATTTTGGGTTTATTGTTTAGGGTTTTAGGTTTTAGGTTTTCGGTTTAGGTTTTTTTATTTTTTAAATTGACTAAGGTTGATATTTGATCAAATTATTTAAAAAAGATTTAAAAATATAATATATATAGAAATAATTTAATTGAAATTTTATTTTAATAATTTATAATTATATGTTGAGTCCTTGTGATTTTTAATATTTATTAATCAATTTAATGATATTCAGCATTAGTTGTGTTCAACGGTATTCATCAAGCGTGTAGAATTTTTCTTATTATTATAATCATAATTATTGTGTAATATATTTCTCCTCTATTTTATTATATTTATTATTATTATTATTATCATTTTAATTATTTTCATTACCATATATATTATTTTTTATTACTATTATTTTTATTATTGTTTGTTTTTCAATAGCTAAGTTTATTTCTAGTTATTATTATGTCCTAATCATTTATAACTTGATTTTTTATGATTTTCAAATGTAACTTTTAATAACTTATTCAATTTACACTCGATTTACATGTGATTGTATTTATTGTTAGTCGGTGAACTACCAAATTTAAGTTTTTAGATCCTCTTGCCAGGCATAGAACTCAGGACCTAAGGAAAGGGGAGGGAGCAGGTGGTTGTGAGAATGCTCTGACCACTCGGCCATCATCGCATTCTAATTTATTTATTTAAATGTGTATAATCAAATTTTAATAAAAATTTCATGGATATAATTACACAAAATTACCATATATGTATCACTTGATCGTAATTCATTTATACATTTAAAATTTATCCATCAATTTAATGCTATGTCACTATTAATTGCTTCATTTTCACCGAGTTAGTTACACTTTTATTTAATTACAATGAATGAAATGTAACCTAGATTCGAATTCAATGTACAGTCCATTCCACCATAAATTGCAATGCGTTATTTTAACATAAGAACAGCCCATTTCACTTCAGAAATCATATATAAGCTCTTAGGCTATTTTGTTGAGAATAAGGAGCCAACATGAATCCGTGGCAGATCAGCTGGGTTTGGTTGCTATCTCTAACAGCTCTTCGTTGCGAGCGAAGCTGATTTCTGGGATTATTTCGGGAAAAACGGAAAAGTGAAAGTAATCATCTACAACGATTTGCAAGCCGGGACGAATCTCAATATCCATTGCAAATCGAAGCACGACGAGCTCCGTCCCCTAGTTCTTGGTTACCGCAAGAGCTTCGATTTCGAGTTTCACCCAGAATTTTGGGGGGGTACCTTGTTTACCTGTAAGGTGCAATGGAATGGGAAATCACATTGCTTCGACGCTTACAACCGAGGGAAGTATGGTGATATTCATAAAGGTCGTGTCGTGTGGAAGGTAACGCCCAACGGTCCATGTACGATCGAAAGAGTTCACGAGTTTGCTCTTTGTTACGATTGGGATAGCAAGGACTGCCGTACTTCATCACTCTCAATATTTACAATAAAACACTTCTTTTAATTGGCGTCGGTATTATTTTCTTTAGAAATAATTGCATTCCTCACACAAATATTAAGATTCAAATTCATATAAGATAGACAAAATAAACATTCTTGATCATTTAGTCAATTAATAAATTTCGATATTATTAATTGGGCGAGTGAAAACTGAACAACTGCTTTGCATGTCTAGTGTGATTTAGCTTTAATGCTTAACAACATAAAACATAAATGAATAGACAAAAAAAGAAAACTTGAAACAGGTAAATTCACTACTCAAAGAGGGAAAGAAGGATAAAAATCTTTTACCCTTTTCGGTGTGTCTTTCTATACTTCAACAGTAAAAAAAATTAAATTATAAACCTTAACTCTAATTTTTAAATCTTAAACCCTAAAAGATACATTCTACCCATAATTTTTTAAACACTAACCCAAAACCATAACCTTACCCTAGAAAGTTACTGCAGTTTGCTGGTTCTTTTAATAATAATACATTAAAAAAAATTACTCACGTTTTCATAAACGGCCTGAAGCGCTAAAGCCTAAGATACCTAATATATGCATTAAATATGCTGATAAAATTTAAATTTAAATAATTTATTTCTTACAAAATAATGTGATAATATATTCCAGATATAAGTTTTTAATAAATAAAGTTAATTTGATATTTTGAACAATAAGCGAGAAGTAACTACTTATCCAATTGAACAATTCTTTTTGCTGCAAATTTTGTAACAAGTAAAAAAGATGGAGCAAGGTTTAGTCCTTGAATTTGACAACTTTTTTCACACTAGTCCCTGAGTTTTTTTACCACATTAATTCTTTAATTTGAATTGTGTAATACAAGTCAATCCTCTTAACGCCACTAGTTTATAAATTTTTTTAGTCCACATTAGTCCATGGATTTGTTTATTTGTACATTATTCCCTAGCATGTGTTCATTGATTATTCTAATACAAACAATCAAATTTAGTAAGACAAAACGCTATCGTACGGCGTCCGAATAAGTCGGATTATGGGTCAAATCGATAATAAGACAAAACGCTATAATACGGGTCCGAAAAATGTATATATAAATTTAAAATTTAAAATTTAAAATATAAGATATAAAGTAAAATGATTATTTTTTTAATACCATTCTAGTTTTTCATGGTTTTGTCATGATTAATCTAGATCGACCCGCGTCTTACACCTAACTTTGATGGGTGAGTTTTCTAACGGAGATTTTCTACATATACAAGGCCTCAAACTCGAGATCTGCTTAAACGATACCAAACTTACCTATTATTGACTGTGATTTTTTCACCATCTTTTTATCATCATAACAACCTGAATTATTTCTCTTCAACATTAGTTTATACTTTTGGATTCAAGATTGCAATAAAATAAGAATATAATTCAGGTTGTTATGATGATAAAAAGATGGTGAAAAAATTAGGTAAGCTTGATTAGAATAAAAAAAAATGAAAGAAACATATGGTTTTGTACTTGTAAAGTGGCTTGAATGGGGAGCAAAGAAACAATTAAGTGTTTGACTAAATTAAAAGCTGACAAACGATGGATGTTAATAATTGCAATTGTATGACAAATTCCTAATAAAATAAAAATTTGTTCTTCAACTCTTTTAGATTGAAATACTTAATCTTGATATAAAGTGATTTAATCCCTCCTTTTGTTTGATCTTAGTTTCGTCTCTATATACAATGCAAAATTTATGTTTTTTGATTGTTGGATTAATTGAATTTAATAACTGATATTAAAGCTTTTAAATTAAAAATAATCAGCTTATTTTTTTGTAAAAATCTCCTCATTTTCTATTATTAATCTCAGTCATCCATTTTCACTTATTTAACGATCCTAATTTCGTCTCTATACACAATGTAAAATTTCTGTTTTTTTATTTTTTTTGATCTGCAAGCTGTATGATTTTATTAAGGAGAATCATACAAATTGTAACATGGTTAGGGGCCTCATTAAAAAACCCTTAATCTTAAATTGGAGGAAAAGAGTACCTCATGACCATAGAAGAAATTGGATTAACTGAATTTAATAATTGATATTAAAGCTTTTAAATTAAGAATAATCAACTTATTTTTTTCGTAAAAATCTACTAATTTTTTATTATTAATCTCAATCATTCATTTTCACTCATCCAACGCTCCAAAAAACGTGTAAAATTTTTTAGTTTTACAGCGTCAGCGGATCCTACCCCGCCCCGCTCTATATATTAATAGACTACTTGAATTATGTCCTAGAATTTTTACAAATTATATATATTAAACTTAGGGTTTGAATTACGTATGGTTTTAAGGGCTTTAATTTGAATCGATTGAGAGAGTTTAATATTTGTGCACAAATCACTTTATCAAGAAATATTATAGTGTGCATTTTGTGACTTTTGTTCACTATGTGATCATTTAGTAATTAAGTCATTAACGAGGATTGCTTAAGGGAGAGAATAACGAAAATAATATTGTAAGGAGTGAAGTGCCTACAACTGGCATGGAATTAGGTTGGAGTTAATGTGTCGCTTATATTAAAAATATTACAGTAGGCTTTTAGACTTTACAAGAATAGAATCGTTGGTCGCTACGTAAACTAAAGCTCTTATATTGTTTATATTTTATATTTTATATTTTTAGTACTTTCTCCCAGTGCAACTGACCCATACACGGCCCCGCACAACTACACTAGCACAAAACGTCATTAGAAAAACACCATGGTCTAGTTGTACCACTAATGAGCTCGCGAATTAATACAAGACTTCATATTAGAAGGTAAATTTAAAAAATTGTAGGGGATGCAAATTGATATTTAATAAAAAATATATAAAAAATTTAAAAATATATATAAATTATATACACATTTTAAAATTTTAGGGGCAGTCCGGCCCCTCGGTCCATCCTTGAACAAGGCAAGTTCACTGGCGAATTTTATGCTTTTATTTGTTTGCGTTCATGTAATTTTGGGGCCATTTTGTGATTCTTTTGGTTTTGTCTGGTTTCGTCTGTGCCCTACTTGAGCTGCATTATGCCTCAAAGGGTCCTGTTCATGTCTGTATCTTGACTATTATAATGAAACCATGTTTCTTTTACCTTTCAAGAAAAGAAATGTGAATTTTGATTAAATTTTAATTACAACCTAAAATCTTCGCACCTTGATTAAGGTGTATCGGATAATATTCATCAATTCGATTGTGTATCGATATACTCATTTTCATTAAAAAAAATTATGTGTATAAAACTTTGAGAATTAAAATTATCTAATATATACTCATTTGGCAACAGCTTCGACAGTGGTGGTTGGCTTGTGAGGCTTCGGTGTTATGGTCAATTTGGTTGGCACGGAATGAGGTAGTTTTTAATAGTAAAAAATTGACGTTAGAGGAGATATTTTTCCTGGTTAAGCTCCGTTCGTTCTATTGGATTAAAGTTTTATCTACGGATTTGAGTTTTTGTGAAGCACAATGGTGGGATTGTTAGCGCTGGTGTATTTCAGTCGTTGGTCTGTGTGATGCACGGAGAGGGGCTGTTTGGGCTCTGCCTCCGGAAGATTCTTTGAAAATGAACACCGATGGGGCCGCGAGGGGTAAGCCTGGTTTGGCCGGGTGTGGAGGGGGTGCTTCGGGATCCGTTGGGAACTATTAGGGCGGTGTTTTTCGGACCTCTTGGCATCATGGATTCGAATGAAGCAAAGCTACGGGCGATTGAGTGTGAACTTGGTTTGTTCGTCGCTTCAGAATGGAAAACGTTGAGATAAAGATTTTGATATAACAAATTGAAAAATGTTATTGGACTTAAACATATTTCAAAAATAATCCAAAGTCCACAAAACTTGAAAAATATGTTTAAAATATTTTAATTTTGTACCTATATTGAATATATCTTTTAAAGTCAATTTTTAACCGGTTTTACAGGTTTTTATTGCAGGTATTGAAACCCCCTATAAGTGGTTTCGAAACTAGTGAGGCAATAAGGCCTAGAAACCAAACCTGGGAAACAGGTTTCGAAACCCCTTTCATGGTTTCGAAACCTCCTAGTTTCGAAAACCCCTAGCAGGTTTCGAAACCCCCATGCATGGATTCTATACCAGGCCCCTGTAACGGCTAGTTTTTCATTAAAAAACCCCTAATGGTTTCGAAACCCCTACAATGGTTTCGAAACCTCTGCGTATGTGAGCATTTAATGCTCGATTTTAATGGCGTCCAACGGCCACAAACGGCTAGAATATCATTCCACACTATAAAAGCAAGCTTGGGACACTTGAAGATGGTTAGAGACAATATCCAAGCTTCATGGTCAAGAGAAATAGTTTTTAAGTCTTTATTTCTTTATTTCTCCTGTATATATTGTATAGAGAGTGTTCTTCATTGTTTTTATTCTTTACACTCTTGTGATCTTGAATCTTGTAAACTCCCACCTTGTGAGGTTTCTTTGTTTATACAATTATCTTGTAAAAGGGAGAGGTTCTAGTTTAGCCTAAGGAATATTACACGATGATTTTAGAGTGGTTTGACTACAGGGTTGTAAAGGTTACCCTTTGGCCTATAAAAAAAAGAATTCATAGTAGTGAATTGGAAATCCTTAGTGGTGTTCTAAGGTAGTGGATGTAGACTCGGTTAAGTAGTCAAACCACTCTAAAATCATCGTGTAATATTGTCCATTATTTTTTGGTTTTAGCCAATTCATTCAGAAAGCAATTTTAACCGTCTTAGCACTAACGGTTGAAGTACATCGACCTTTACAGAAAAGTAGGGGAATTGGATCATTGAGTTGAATTTGATTGTGGTGCTTAGTTGGGTCTCCCATAAAGATCGAAGGCCATGAAAATATTGGGACATTTTGGGCTGATTGATTTTTTTTTGCTCAAAAATGTATGATTTTTATTGATGAAAAGGGACATACATGATTACCATATGCCTCGTTAAAAAACCCCTCCACATTAGAAGGAAAAAAGAGTACATAATGGTAATCGAAGATACAAAGAGAACGTGCACCTAATAAAAACAAATTTTCTTTAACCCCTAACAATGACATACACCAACCATAAAGTCCATCACTCTAAATAAAAAGTATAGCCTCATAAGAAACATAAAGAACAGCCAGCACTTCACTGTTTGCAAAACACCTGCTCAAAAAAGCGACTTCAGCGGAACAAAAGACGCATCAACCACCATCAACAATTATCACCTTAACAATCAAACTAAACACATCTAATGTTCACCCATCCTACTACCAAGCTATGAAGGGAATTTGGCGATGAATACAAACCAACACAAGGCAATCTAACACTATATTGCTTTGTCTAAGTACATGGTTGAACTGTATCTTTCCAATTCTACGAACCATTTTAACAATATCTACCAGAGATGACCACCAACACCATGACCATTGTAGTGCAACATTAATCTAATACAAGACCACTATGGAGACTGATTCAACTACTAAGAGAGGTTTTCTTATCCAATTAGACTCAATGAACTATTCCAGGGCCAATTTAATTGCAACACCAGCACCATACACAAATTAAACTTACCTCTTCCAAGACACCAACACTACCCAACTAATTATGATCGACGCCAAGGCCCAAAGCTTCGAAACAACCAACCCAATAAAAGATATAAAAATTAGTAGCCCAATACACTTTCTAAAAAATCCCACCGCAACAACCAAAAACGCTAAACCATCCCTACCAAGATTAAAACAACCTTACCTGAGCACCAGTCGAGCTATCGCCTATTTTTGATTTTGCATCTCTAAACAACGTTAGGGTCGTGGCTGGGAGTGTTGTTTGTGGGAGGTTAGGGTCAAGGTCTGGAGTGCTGAATTTTTGGTTGTTGAGTGCCTTTTTATTGTACTTTTGTTTTGGTCCTTGTAGTCTTTTGGTGTATCGGTTCTTGTTTTGTATTATCGTGTTTGTACTTTTTTTCTGTTTTATGTTAGAAATTTTTTTAATAAAATACACGACAACACGTATATAATTTTCCCATAATAAAATCATGCCCTGCTAAAAAAAAATTATTAGACATAAATGCTTTCATTTATTAAATGGCTAAGTACATATAAAAGAGTGTTATCGATAAAGATATCAAATCGATTTTTTTTTGAAATAGATATCAAATCAATTCTAAATTTTGCATATAATTTTTTATTCATATTTTTATAAATAAAATATTAAAAATATATTTTAAAATATTATAGTAAATTTAAGATTGTCTAATAATATATGTATTAAATATACTATTTTTAATAGTTTTGGATACAATCTAAATTTAATATTTTCTGCATTAAGTGACAAAATACATTGACAATTTTTTGTTAAAACATAACGTTATAGTTTGAATCAATAGTACCAAATTGAAATTCACATATCAGACTACAAATTTGACCCACGGTCCGTTTTATTCTGAAACAATACTATGGAGTTCCATGTGTATATTTGAAGATGTGCATAATTATTATACCAAAACAAAAAACCAAAAATATTGCCATGTCAACTATTATTGTTATTCTTGTTAAAAAAAACTATTATTGTTATTGACATAGCTTCATTGCACATTGTATATTTGTATACACAAATAATTATATTTATTTAGGATAAAATAAATAAATAAATTTATTTTGTTATTTTTAAACAACGGAGGGAATTGTTCCTACTGAGTATAGAACACAAAATCTAAGGGAGAGAGAGGGATACTGCTGTCGGGCATAGCACTCAGGACCTAAGAAAAGAGGAGGGAGCAGGTGATTGAGAGAATGCTTTGACCACTCGGCCATCATCGCATTCTAATTTATCTATTTAAATGTGTATAATCAAACCATAATAAAAATTTCATGGGTGTAATTACACAAAATTATCATATATTTATCACTTGATTGTAATTCATTTATAAATTTAAAATCTATTCATCAATTTAATGCTACGTCACTATTAATTACTTCATTTTCACCGAATTAATTACACTTTTATTTAATTTCAATGAATGAAATGTAACCTAAATTCGAATTCAATGTACAATCCATTTCACCATAAATTGCAATGCGTTATTTTAACATAAGAACAGCCCATTTCACTTCAGAAATCATATATAAGCTCTTAGGCTATTTTGTTGAGAATCAGGAGCCAACATGAATCCGTGGCAGATCAGCTGGGTTTGGTTACTATCTCTAACGCTACTCTTCGTTGCGAGCGAAGCTGGTTTCTGGGATTATTTCGGGATCAACAGAAAAGTGAAAGTAATCATCTACAATGATTTGCAAGCCGGGACAAATCTCAACATCCACTGCAAATTGAAGCACGACGAGCTCCGCCTCTGAGTTCTTGGTTTCCGCAAGAGCTTCGATTTCGAATTTCACCCAGAATTTTTTTTTGGGGGGTACCTTGTTTACCTGTAAGGTGCAATGGAATGGGAAATCACATTGCTTCGACGCTTACAACCTAGGGAAGTATGGTGATATTCATCCAGGTAATATTGTGTGGAAGGTAACGCCCAACGGTTCATGTACGATCGAAAGAGTTAACGAATTTGCTATTTGTTACGATTGGGATAGCAAGGAATGCCGTGCTTAATCACTCCCAATATTTACAATAAAACACTTCTATTAGTAGGTGTCGGTATTATTTTCATTAGAAATAATTGCATTCCTCATACAAATATTAAGATTCAAATCTATATAAGATGGACAAAATAAACATTCTTGATCATGTAGTCAATTAATAAATTTCGGTATTATTAATTGGGCGAGTGAAAACTGAACAACTACTTTGCATGTCTAGTGTGATTTACCTTTAATGCTTAACAACATAAAACATAAATGAATAGGTAGAAGAAGAAAACTTGAAACATGTAAATTCGCTACTCAAAGAGGGAAAGAAGGACAACAATCTTCTACCTTTTCAGTGGCCTTTCATATGCTTCAATAGTAAAAATATTTAAATTTTAAGCCTTAACCCTAAATTTTAAATCTTAAACTCTAAAAATACATTCTATCCATAATTTTCTAAACACTAACTACACCAGGCTTGGTATATAGTGGTATTCTTTGTGGCGTTTTTAGAGTAAACGCCGCTATATTTACACGTATTGCGGCGTTTATAAAACATACACCATAAAAAGAACTTATTGCGGCGTTTTTGTCCCAAACGCTGCTATAGAATAAGAAATCGTGAAACGCCGCAATAGGCAAGAACTTTTAGTGGCGTTTATCTAAGAAACGCTACAATAAATTTCCATATGGTGACGTTTAAAGATAAACGCCACAAAAATGCGTACACTAGTGGCGTTTTTATACAAACGCCTCAAAGGTAATATTTTTAGTGGCGTTTTGGTTTAAAATGCTGAAATAAATGTCTTTAATGGCGTTTTGTTTTCAAACGCCGCAATAGGTATATGACTAAAACACACCGTTTTGATCCCCTCACTCCAATTAACTCAACCTCTCACGCAGCCTCACATCCCCAAATCAAACCCTAATCACTCTTCAATCCCAAATCAAACGCAGCCACTCATCTCACCAGTCAGGCGGCCTTATCATTGCCTAGTCGGCCGTCCAACGTTGTCGTCTAGTCGGTCCGTCCAACGTTGCTGCAGGTATGCCTCTTTGTTTACTCCATAATTCTGAACAGTCCGCATGATAATTAGAGTGGATAAGAATGTTTGAAGAATGTTTGAGTGGATTAGAACAAACGTAAATTAAGAACATATGGAAATTAAGCTATTAAAATTAAAAAACACATTTATTTGTGATCAACAACAGCAGTGTTAAAGGTGTAGGTATTATTTTCTTTAGAAATAATTGCATTCTTCATATAAATATTAAGATTCAAATCCATATAAGATGAACACATTAAACATTCTTATCATTTAGTCAATTAATAAATTTCGGTATTATTAATTGGGCAAGTGAAAACTGAACAACTGCTTTGCATGTCTAGTGTGATTTACCTTTAATGATTAACAACATAAAAAATAAATAAATAGACGAAAAAAGAAAACTTGAAACAGGTAAATTCACTACTCAAAGAGGAAAAGAATGACAAAATCTTCTATCCTTTTCGGTGCCCCTTTCTATGCTTTAACAGTAAAATAAACAAATTCTAAGCCTTAACCCTAAATTATAAATCTTAAACCCTAAAAAATATATTCTACCCATAATTTCCTAAACACTAACCCTAAACTATAACCTTACACCTTAAACTTAATTTTTTAGTGTTGGAGTATAAAAAATGGCACTGATAAGAGTAAAAAGATTTTTGTCCTTCTTTCCCTCTTTGAGGGGTGAATTTACCTGTTTCAAGTTTTTTTTTTATTTGAATTGGAAAGATAGAAATAACTAGTATCGTCTTACATTAAGCTGGAAACTAAACTAACATCATCCAAAAGCTGCAAAAGAGACGGATGGGGGACATCAAAGATAACTAGAGATCCGTTGAGTGGATACGGAAGTTTAGCCATAGCATCAGCTGGTTTGTTGGCTTGTCTTGGAGTCTAATGGACTGGGTCGTCCACGCCTTCGCACGGAGTCGAGCAATCGCGCGGACAAGAGCCAGAGAGCTAGTAGCTGCCGCTGAGTGTTGTTAGAGCTTGAGTGCCTCCATTGAGTCCGACTGTACCATAAGCATCCCAAAGCCTTGGTCCCAGGCTAGATGTAGACCAAGAAATATCGCCCAGAGCTCGGCATGCAAGGGTTGCAAAATGCCAATGGACCGGTGGAATCCCATAATCCAGGAGCCGTCCTGATCACGTAAGACGCCACCAACTGAACCCAGCCCCGTGCTAGCAGAGACAGTCGCGTCAACATTTAAGCAGGTCCAGCCCGGATCAGGCCGTAACCAACGTACAGGAGCAGGGACCGCGCTGCTTGCTGGCACAGTCGCACTCATGTTATCGCTGTAATATCGTGCCCACGTGATCGCCCTATTCAAAACAGCATCTGCGGGGGGCATGGTAGTATTAAACACCTTATCATTTCGGTTTTTCCATAATTTCCAGCAGATTGAAGCGAACACAATTTTCCATGACAAGGACTATTGGGTAGACACCAAATTGGAGGCAAGGTTGGAAGAGAACCACTCCTGCAATTACAGCAACAATTTATTTCTTACAAAATAATGTGATAATATATTCCAAAATTTTACAAAAGTAACCGAGATTTTAAATCCATATAGATAAAAACCCTTCAATCTTTCTATGGCTCTTAAAGCATCTATTCGAATCTCACGAGTTCAAACCTTCTTCCCTTATTGCGTATTTTACTAGCAATGAACGCATCGACAACATCACCATGTATTCCGAGCGCGTGCCACAACCCTTTTGATGAGTAGTTTAAATGATCACTTTTTCATCTTTAATTATGCTTCTAGAGATTCGAATATGATGCTAATCTGGGCTTTATTATGTGTTTTTCGTGCAGACCTTTAATTCTGGAAAACACACTGAAAAGAGGCAAAAATCTGCAAAATTTTATCTGGAGTCAAGGCTGGGGTAATGGGCATGAATCCGGGCAAGAAAAATCTGACTGGAAGCCACGTCAGCGCTTCTAGAATATGACGTCAGCAGTGGCAATAGCTTATCAGCCGCATTTTGATAGCTTATCAGACGAATTTAAAATTTAAATTTGGGATTATCTTTTGTATTTAATTTAAATATTTTTAGGATTTATCTTTTATCTTTTATCTTTTAGGGTTTTAGAATACTATAAATACCCCCTTGGGGTAAGCTAGAATATCATCTCACATCTTTCATTCTTAGTTTGTTCTAACTTTCTACATTTTATAAAATTCTTCTTTTTATTTTTGTTCTTTTAAATTTTATTTATTAAATGCTAAGTATGATTTCTTTCATAATCATGCTTAGCTAAATTCTTCTATTAGCCAAGGGCTTAAAGCAAAGCTTCAATTCACTTTGTGAGAACTAAAAGCACTCAACAACTTCGTTTTACACTCTTAATTTTCGGAAAACTTAGATCGGTAATCGGCTTTTCTATTAAAATCTTTTCGCTTTTATTTCAAAAGTGCACGTTGACTTGATTGTTGTTAGGATTTACAGTTGGGAGGAAGGAACGGCGATAGTCGTGGTTTTGACTTCCTATGAACACACTTAGCGACGGATTCGCTAAGGGAAATTGAGAACGGATTCGATTCTCATTGAGGCAACATAATCCGAGTCTGGTTTTTTCAAATTTTAAAAACTATTTTATTCTAACGGCGATAGTCGTGGATAGTCTAACTAGAAAACTGGAATCTAAAAATTGATTTTAGATTATCGGTTTACCAAGGAGAAAAACAAGTTACAAGGGTTGGGCCTTGTAGACTATAACCGGCATGTATCCGGAGTGAAAATTCTTTTTCAATGATCATAGCGAATTGAAGTAGAGCAAAAGCTTGAGGCTAATTAATTTAATCGATTTATTTTTACTTCATTTATTCTCGCAGTCATTTTACACTTATTCTCTAGTTATCAAGATCAAAACCCCACATTCACTAAATTACCTTGCAACAGTCAGAATCAGAACAACTGTATATTAGGAACTCCTTAGTCCCTGTAGACCGACACATTCTTCTCTATACTACGTTTTTATTTATTTATTCTGAGATTAAGGATAATTATTTTGAAAGTTCACGACGCTTGTCAAATTGGCGTCGTTGTCGGGGACTACGGCAAAGTTACTAATATTGTTTGCTTTGATTTATGACCAGGAAGAATTCAGGTGAATTTGCAGATTTTGAACCGAAAATAGAAGTAGTTTCCCGAAGGTTGCACGCACGCACACTTTGGGAAAGAAGACACTGACAACGAACAAATTCCAATGGCTGAAGAAGATCAAACAATTCGCCAACTTATCGCGGCACCACATAACCAACAACCGTTGTGCATTACGTTCCCGAATGGAGAAACACGATTCGTGTTTAAGACAGGCTTGATACATATTTTACCCACCTATCATGGTTTGCTGAGCGAAAATCTGCATAAACATCTAAAAGAATTTCATATGGTTTGTTTAAGCACGAAACCACATGGAGTATTCGAAGACCAAATTAAACTTCGTGCTTTCCTTTTTTCCTTAGCCGATTTAGCTAAGGATTGGTTATTTGATTTACCGTCTAATTCGGTTACTACATTGACTGATATGGCTCAACTTTTTCTTGACAGGTTTTTCCCTGCGGCCAAGGCAAGTAAACTAAGGCGGAGCATTTTAAGTATCCGACAAAAGGATAGTGAGACGTTATATGACTATTGGAGAGATTTAAGAAATTATGCGCAAATTGCCCTCAACACGGGCTATCGGAACAAACATTTTTTCAGTATTTTTACAAAAGCCTATCTTTTATGGAAATGAAGATAATCGATGCAGCAAGTGGAGGGGCACTTGTGAACATGACCCCAACATCGGCAAAAACTCTAATCTCTACAATGGCCGCTAACTCCCAACAATTTCGCCCTTTAAGTGAACCCTCCCGACGAGTTCACGAGGTAAGTACAGTTTCCCTAGAAAATAAGATTAACAAACTAGCTGACATGGTTTAATCTCTTGTTGCATACAAAATAAACACAGCTAGACTTTACGGGACATGCACGAGTCTAGAACATCCAACAGATTGTTGTCCGATGATACAAGAGGAGGACGCTGCGCAATTAAGTGCCGTAAGCAATTTTCCTGGACCTCCCCAGAGATAATATAATCCCAATGCTAATACGTACAACCTAGGATGGAAAGATCGTCATAACTTTTATTACGCACAAAACCAAAGACCAAATCAAGCATACCAGCAGAGGTAGCCTTATCAACAGACTCGAGAGAGAATGTTAACGCTATCAAACTGAGCCAAACTCGAGAGAAAATGTTAACGTTATTACACTTCGAAGTGGCACCACTGTCGAACTGAAAGCCACAAAGAAAGACGGCCAAAAGAAAGACAATGAGAAAGCACAATCCCCCATCCAGCCGGATACATCAGGTTCATCCTCTATTCCCTCTCCCTACGCCGTACCACCTCCTTTCCCACCAAGGTTGGTAAAACGAGACAAACAAGCTGAAGAGAAGGAGATCCTGGATGTACTCCAAAAAGTGGAAATCAATTTCCCACTCCTTAAAGTCATCCAAAAAGTGCCAAGGTATGCCAAGTTCCTAAAAGATCTATGCACTAATAAAAGACGGCTTACCGAAATCGAAAAAGTAAATCTCGGAGAACATGTCACAGTCGTTTTCCAGCGAAAGCTTCTGCCAAAATTAAAGGACAAAGGTATGTTTGCCATTCCCTGCAAAATTAGAAATGTTGGTATAAAACGTGCAATGTGCGATTTAGGAGCTTCTATTAATGCTATGCCCCTTTCTCTATATAACTCACTGTCTACTGAGCCTTTGAAGGGTACGAAAGTGACAATACAACTAGCTGACCGATCCGTAATATATCCGGAAGGAATCCTCGAGAATATTCTAGTAAAGGTAAATGACCTCATCTTTTCGGCAAATTTCTATGTCATCGACATGAAAAATGATCGGTCCAACACTTCAAAAATTCTTCTTGGGCATCCCTTTCTTAGTACGGTAAATACAAAAATTGATGTAAGAAGTGGGATTCTCACAATAGAATTCGACGCTGAGGTTGTTAAGTTTGATGTTTATAAAGCAATGAAATACCCTATTAATGTTAATTATATTGATATCATTGAACTTGTCGTTGAAGACTATTTTGAGACTAATTTCATTAATGATATGTGCTGAGAAATCGAAGAATTTGAAAGCAACATTAGAGAGTTCGAATATATTTTTTTGATTAATGATGAGCCGAATCTTGTACCTTCACCATTTAAAATCCTACCTTTGATTTTGCAGGCACCAGAAATCGAACTTAAGCAGTTGCCGGATCACCTCAAGTATGCATTTTTAGGGAAAATGAGACATTGCCAGTGATTATTTCCAACAAGCTGTCCAAAGAAGAGGAAGATGATCTGGTAACGGTGTTACAAGTATAAAAAGAGGCAATCGGATGGACCATCACGGACATAAAAGGACTTAGTCCCTCAACTTGTATGCACAAAATCAAGATCGAAACCGTCACGACAAGGTCAACGCCGTTTAAACCAACCAATAATGAAAGTTGTAAAGAATGAGATACAAAAACTCCTTGATGCAGATGTAATTTACCCAATTTCAGACAGTGGCTGGGTAAGTCCAAATCCCTGTAGCACTTGAAGATTAAGAAAAAATGACTTTTACATGTCCGTTCAGAACATTTGCCTATCGTCAAATGTTGTTTGGGCTCTGTAACGCGCTAGCTACGTTCTAGAGATGTATGGTAAACATATTTTCTGATTACATCGAGAAAGGAATTGAGGTATTTATAGACGACTTCACGATTTACGGTAGTTCTTTTGGTGAGTGTCTATTGAACTTAACAAATGTATTAAGATGATGTCTTGAATTTAATCTTGTGCTAAATTATGAAAAATGCCATTTTATGGTTGACAAAGGATTAATATTATGACATATCGTTTCATCTGATGGGATTTCCGTAGATAAAGCTAAAACTGACATTATACGTTCACTTTCTTACCCAACAACTGTGAGGGATGTTCGCTCTTTTCTTGGTCATGCAGGATTTTACAGTAGATTCATCCAAGATTTCTCGAAGGTAGCACAACCGCTATGCAGTTTACTTCAGAATGATCAAGTCTTTGATTTCGACGAGAAATGCAAGGAATCGTTCGATGTATTAAAAGAAAAGCTTGTGACGGCACCGATCGTTCAACTACCGAACTGGGAATATCCATTTGAGCTAATGTGTAACGCGTTAGATACAAGTGTTGGAGCCGTTCTTGGCCAAAAAATCAGAAAAGAGCCACATGTCATAGCATACGCATCTCGCACCTTAGATCCAGCTCAAAAAAATTATTCAACAACGGAAAAAGAATTATTTGCTATTATTTTTGCTCTAGAAAAATTATGATCATATTTGCTTGGCACTAAAATTATTGCGTTTTCTGATCATGCAGCCTTGGGATATTTGATGAGCAAAAAGGAGGCGAAACCAAGGCTCATTCGCTGGATCTTACTTCTCCAGGAGTTCAATCTGGAGATTAAAGATAAAAAAGAGATGCGAAAACCTCGTAGCAGATCACTTGAGTCGCATTCCCCTTTTCTCATCCAATCCACTGGTTAAAGATGATTTCCCTGAAGAAAGGTTGATGATGGCGCAGAAAACTACACCATAGTTCGCGGACATGGTCAATTATTTGGCCACAGGTAAGTTACCACTAGATCTACCGAGAGCTGAAATTAACCGACTAAAGTGAGAATCCTGATTTTATATTTGGGACGATCCCTACCTTTGGGAACATTGCTCAGATCAGGTAATTAGGCGATGTATCGCTGAAGATGAGGTAAATTCAATCCTAAACTTTTGTCATTCCTACTCATGTGGCGGTCATTTTGGACCAAAGCGAACTCCGCACAAAATTCTTGAATGTGGTTTTTTCTAACCTACCATTTTTCGCGATACGTACTATTCTGTAAATCATGTGAAAGATGTCAACGTATAGGAAATTTAAGTCGTAGGACGAAATGCCGCTTAACCCAAATTATGCATGTGAAATATTTGATGTTTGTGGAATTGATTATATGGGTCCTTTTGTTTCTTCGTTTTGAAATTTTTACATGATTCTTGCTGTAGATTATGTATCTATATGGGTTGAAGCTAAGGCTACCCGAAATAACGATGCCAAAACCACGGTTAATTTTCTTAAGATTTCATTTTTTCCAGGTTTGGCACACCGCGGGCGATAATAAGCAATAAGGGAAAGCACTTTATTAATCAAGTAATTGATGCTCTCATGAAGAAGTTTGGAGTTACTCAGCGGATTGCAACATCTTACCATCTACAAACCAACGAGCAAGCGGAACTGTCAAACTGAGAGATTAAATCAATACTTGAGAAAATTGTAAAGCCGGATCGTAAAGACTAGAGTGTTAAATTAACCGATGCATTATGGGCATACCGAACTGCATATAAAGGTCATATTGGAATATCACCATACCGCCTTGTTTTCGAGAAACCGTGCCATTTACCGATTGAATTGGAACATCGCGTGTATTGGGCGGTACAGCAATGTAACATGGAAATGGATGCAATCGGTAAAGCGCGCAAACTATACATCCAGGAACTTGAGGAAATCCGAAAAAATGCTTATGATAGCGCTCGAATATTTAAAGAAAAGACTAAGGATTTTCATGATCGAAATATTTCTTTTAAATCTTTTTCTGTCGGGCAAAAAGTTTTGTTATTTAATTCAAAACTTAAACTTTTTGCAGGTAAACTACGATCAAAGTGGCTCGGACCTTTTACAGTTACTCAAATCTTTCCTCATGGTGCGATCAAAATCAAAGACGACTCGGGAACGCAGTTTAAAGTTAACGGTCGGAGATTAAAACCGTATTATGAGAATGGTCCAACTAGTTTAGTCGAAGAACTCAATTTGGAAAAACCTGTAGTTTGATTCAGGTCGTCGAGCTAACGACGTTAAATAAAGCGCTTAATGGGAGGCAACCCATTTTATTTTATTTTTAAATTTTTATTTTCCCTTTTAATAATTTACTTTATTTTATTTAATTCTCAAATTTATTTTATTTTATTTCCAGGTACTCTAAAATATTTTGGAATATAATACGCAAGCTTTAGTGGGAGGAAGACCACGGGTGCATAATAGCACTTCCCTTACCATTCGGTGCACTTTAGCCAAACCATACCAATTTCAAGAACCAATTAGCAAACCCTTATCTCTGTCACCATTTTCAAGCCAATCCGAAAAAACCTTATATTCTTCTTTTAAATTTTAAACCTCCTATGGACCCCACACTATTTGACTAACCTATCACATCCCATACCATTTGACTAAATTCCCCTTTCTCCCACGTGATAACCTACAAAACCCCACACCCTTATTTCCTCTAAAAACACCCAGCCGCACCCTTCTCCTTCGACCAGTACAAAACCCACCACCCAACTCCATCGACTTTGTAACATGACTCTCTTAGGCAACTTAGATCAACCTTGCCAGACAGCGACAGTTTGCGTCTGAGTTCGTGCCCCTCTCCAGCAGCTCTGACTCGATGCCACTCCACCAGCAAACTCATTCCCTTCATGGTAGAGGGCGACAGCAGCAAGCGTCTCCACCCTATGAGCCGGACGCGACTGCCCCTTCAGCACCGCCTTTGCCTCGCCATAGTGGACGTCGGCAGCAAGTGAACATTGTGCCACCACCCGAGCCTAAGCCAGCCCCGACCGTACAACATTTTCCTCATGCCTTTATAGCACAGCTGCGACGAACCGAGCAAGAGCCGGTTCGAACCTCGGCTGCTCTTCCCTCAGCCTCGCTCAACTGCCCCTCACGCTCGTTCCACCACCAACAACCGGCTTTTCGATCACAGCATGGTACTAACTCCATTCAAGTTTCATCATCCTCCTCCTTTCATTCGATGCACACTGTCGCATCATCGCAATCCATGCCCAATGTCGCTGTTCGAATAGACGAGGTAAGCTCTGGTTTTTATTCCGTTCAACCCTTACTAATATTCCATCATATTTTTGGCTATACAGATAATTTAAATTTTGACTTTATGGGGAGGCTTCGATGGAGCAGCCGAATATCGAGAACGATCAACCAACCTCGTCCCATCCTAACAGTGAGCGACCAGCTTCACCTTTATTTACAGCCAGCACCGGTGACGACTCTATACCAATTAACTCGCAAGATGGTAACGATGAAAATGCTGAACGTTACCACTGCGGCTGCATCTATTCCGTTCCAATTGAGGAGAATCTGAATGGATACTTGGACTTTGAGCTTGAGGAGCTAAGGCGTTTCAATAGCATATGGCATCGCGCGTTTCAGGTTTGCAAATACATTCATGAGCCAACACTTGATATCCTGCATCTGCGTGAATCTGTTATGCATTACTTTGATGCTATAGGATGGTCTTTATACCCTGCAGTCCGATGTAACACGTACTATGAATTAGTTTTTGAATTTTATGCTATATTCTCATTTAGGCAAATGCGTGTTATCACCGTAAATTCACTTGATGTTATATCCTTCCATTTGCTAGGACAATATTTTCAGATGTCTATTAAAGATTTTAATTTTTCTATGGGATTCGTGACGAATGTCGCGGATCAAGGCTATTTAACTACATTACTTGAGATCCCGCAGGATTTTGACACTGATATGGACTACGAAGCGCTTACTGCCACCGCAGGGGTAACATTCGATGCTCGCACCACCAAAGGTTGGAATATCCATAGCCTGGCTCTTCGCTACATCCACTGGTACTTAGCATACAACTACTCTGGGCGTAACGACACTTCATCGTGTTTGAGTAAGGTTAAAATTTTCTTTGTATGGTGTATGCAAACCGGTATAAAGGTAAAACTGGGATTTTGGTTCGCTCATGCCTTTGAGCATGTTGTGCGAAAAAATCGCCCTTTAATTCTCGGTCCTTATATTACACATCTTGCGTCTAGACTTTTTCCATTAACATTTGATACTTCCCAGTTTACTTATGCTTTTACCATGGATGCTCTAGATGCGCGATGTTTAGATACTATGGGGCTCTTGGCTGGTATAGTTGATGCCCCTTATATTGTTCTTCCGGGGGTCACTATGCCTAGAAATGCTCGCGTCTTCCTTCGGAGATCCGCACCACAACCAGCACACGTAGAGAATCAATAGTCGGACGTGAACGAATGCCTCAACACCATCGAGACCGACATTGCTGAGATTCTTTCTTACCTTTGCCCGAGCACGTCTCGCCGAGGCCGAGGCCGTGGCCGTGGTCGTAGCCGTAATTAGTTCGGGGAGTATTCTATCCCCTCTCTTTTGCTTTATTTTCCATAATTGGGACATTATGATTTACGTGAGGGCGGAAGTTGCATCAAATTTTACTTTGCTTATTCAATTGGTTGGAATTGAGTTTTTCTTGAATTGATGTATTGAAGTTGATAGTTGCATATCTTATTTTTCACCTTATTTCTTTGTTTTTCTTGTGAATTTTAATCTCGCTTTTGTTGGAATTTAGGAAGCATGATGGCAATTGGCATGATTAATTTTTCTTTAAAATTTTTTACATTCCATGCATTTGTTGGTTAAATTGATAGCATGACTTAGTGCAATTAACCTTTCATGTGAGTTTTGAGCCTAATGAGCATACATTTTCATTCTTGCTCTTTGTTAATTTTGAGTGTGCCGACTAATTCTTTGCATTCTAGAACTTGTAGCATAATGCTTATCGAGACTACACGATTGAATGTATGCTTTAGTGTGATAGAGGCATTAGGTTTTAACCCCTTTCTTTTCCAAAAAATGGCCTACCCTTTGTTTATTTACCCCTTAGATAACCAATTTTGAGCTTTATCCTTTTCTTTGATTTACCACGTCTTTAACCGAAACCAATTTTGTTGTTTTTTCCTCTTTTTGTCACCCTTTTTTAGGACAAAGTTAAGGTTATTTTGAAGCGAAAAATAAGAGAGATTTGAAAAAAGAAAAAGTGCAGAAAAAAAACAGTACAGTTTGGTTCGAACTGTGCAGAAAAAAACAGTGCAGTTTGGTTCAAATAGTGCAGAAAAATACAGTATAGAACAGGTCGAATAAACTGTTTGAATAGTGAAAACAAAAAAAAAAGAAAAAACAGTTTGGTTCAAATAGCAGCAAAAAAAGAAGAAAAAGAAGAAAAAAAAAAGAAAAAGAGAAGTTCAAAAGAAAAGAGAGAGAGTAAATAAGCTTTGATTGTTTGATTTCTTTCTTTCATTTTTACTTCCCTTTGAGTAAATCTTTAGAATAATTTTCTCTCTGTCTTGAATTTTTAAACCCGATATTTGGCCTTTATCCTACCCGAACCTTAGCCCCATTACAACCCTTTTAAAGACCTCTTGATTATTGCATCATGTTCATACTTAGTAGCGGAGATTAGATTTAGTTACAAGCTTATGGTAATGCTTTGATTAGTTAGGCTTGAGCGATTCTTTTTACCCGAAACACTTGAGCGTAATGAGTGAACCAATGTGAGGTACTAAGTCTTGCTTCTTTGAGATTAATTAATAATTAGAATGTCATGCTTTGCTATTACTTGCTTTTAATTGTGCCTTTAGCTTGATTGCTCTTGAGTTCTATCAATTGCTATGATTTTAATTTGCTTGGAAGTCTTGGGAATTTTGTGAAATTGATATGGCAACTTAAAATTCTTGATGCATCAATTCAGAAATGCTTGAGGACAAGCATTGAATAAGTGAGGGGGAATTTGATGAGTAGTTTAAATGATCACTTTTTCATCTTTAATTATGCCTCTAAAGATTCGAATATGATACTGATCTGGGCTTTATTATGTGTTTTTCATGCAGACCTTTAATTCTGGAAAACACACTGAAAAAAGGCAAAATTCTGTAAAATTTTATCTGGAGTCAAGGCTGGGCTAATAGGAATGAATCCGGGCATGAAAAATCTGACTGGAAGCCACGTCAGCGCTTCTAGAAGATGACGTCAGCAGTGACTATAGCTTATCAGCCGCATTTTGATAGCTTATCAGATGGATTTAAAATTTAAATTTGGGATTATCTTTTGTATTTAATTTAAATATTTTTAAGATTTATCTGTTATCTTTTAGAGTTATTTTTAAGGTTTTAGAACACTATAAATACCCCTTGGGGTAAGCTAAAATATCATCTCTCATCTTCCATTCTTAGTTTGTTCTAGCTTTCTACGTGTTATAAAATTCTTTTTTTATTTTTGTTCTTTTAAATTTTATTTATTAAATGTTAAGCATGATTATGGAATCCTTTCCAATGCATCCTCACGAAATGTTATGCTCAAAAGGGTGAACGACTTCTCCTTTCCCTTCATCGCGTCTCTTCACTCAAGCTGTTAAGGTGACTTTTAGTGTTCACTGCTCCTTGACCTCAAAAGAGTCAGTGCTATTGTAACATCGATTGAAAGGAGAAAAAAAATCGTATGTATCTTTTGAGAACATAAATTTTTCGTCTTTTTGGTATTCATGTATATTATAATACTAAAAAATAGGATTAAGGGTTAAAATTTAAGGTTAGAGATTAAGGGTAGAGTTTAGGGTTTATGTTGTAATGTTTAGTTTTTAGGGTTATAAATTAGTGTTTAGTTTTTAGTGTTAGGGACGTAAACAATAGACAAAAAAATTTTATTTCTTTTTGGTGTTTTTATGTATGTCTACCGCTAAAAAACCTAAACCCTACACTAACTCTAATCATAAATCTTAAAATCTAAATTTTACGCCTCAAATCCTAACCCTAAACATTAATCTTAGACCTCAAATCTAAAACCTAAATTTAATTTTTTTCTTTTAATATTGAGGCACATAAGTGCACAAGGAAGAGACCCGTGGATTTCTATTCTTCAAAGGACATGCACAGTTAAGAGAGTACAAAACACATAGTACAAACCAAAATTCATTCTAAAGACTCGATCAAACATTAAATCACAGACGCTCAAATTACGGAAGATTCCCAACATTTTGTCTTGTTGCTGCTAATTCTAAAACGTGTGCTCTTGTTGCTGCTTACTAGGTCTATACTGGACACAGTTTTATTATATTTTGACTCAAATTATAATTCGTAATTAAGTTAAGTTTTATTGTAATTCTAGTAGTTGAAGATTACTTGGTAATTAAAATTTACTTTAATGAGTAAATATCTATTTTAGGCAAGAAATCTTACTGAATATAGTTTTTTGTTGACCAAGTATTTAGGTCTATAAATATAGACTAGATTTAACCTTCTGAATTACAAGAGAATGAGAGAGAAGGAATTACTCTAGAGAGATGTAACAACTTTTAGGATCTCTACAACGTAGGATCTCTACAACTATTGTGTCTACGTTGTAGAGATAGGCATCGTAGGAATGTTGGGAAGAGCGTTTTGGTTCCATCGGGTCATGAAATTTGTACACAGAGTTTTGGAATTACACCGGATCTCTACATAGTGGATTGTTCGTTTCTCTCGTCTGTAAAGGTAGACTATGCTGAACCACGTTAAATATTGTCTCATGTGTATGTCTTGGTCTATGTTGTTATCACTTTTGGTTATTTTGCCGCATACCAAATTCCTAACAGTTTTAATGTTTTTGGAGTTGGTGTTGGTGTTGTTGGGCACTGGTCTTGGCTCGCTTTCATTTGTGATAGTTATGCATGATTTTAGTTGATTTTTATGCAATGAGATCCCAACTTTACTCTTCAGAAAAAGAACAAAAACACGACAAAGCAACGTTACTATGCATGAAAATAAATGCCATCATGTACCAAAAGGTTTCTTTGCGTAGATGTTGGTGCAGATTCTGAAGTAAAAAAAAAAAGTGGAATCAAGAGACGACGACAGAAGATAAGAGAGAGATATCTAGTCTGAGCTTGCAGCTTGGAAGATTCAACATCCTATCCTATTAGCTTACTTCAGAAGCAGGTTGGCTAAGTCAAGACGACTGTTACGATACGTAACGAAGCTTTTGGTTCCAACTTTGCATCAATCAAACAAATCCTAAACTCATTGTCCTCCCAAACAAACACCTCGCCCCACATGTTTCATTATCAGTACTAGTGAGTGATATTGGGTTACAAATTTAAACTTAAATTATAGTAAAGCTGTAACAAATATTGGAGCTATAATGAAAGGTTAACGATTACTGATCCCCGGCCATTCTCAGCTAACCATACTCGATCTCGTTATGTGATTCAGAATCCCAAGCACTTATCTATAAATTAAAAGCTCTTTACTCTCCTAGGACATCAACCTAAAAATCAACATAAACAATGAGGCTTTCACTTGCATTTGCATGCTTACTTCTCATTGTAACTCTTTTCCATTTCACCGCGTTTCTCTTTTGTTGGAGTGAACAATCTGAGTTCTTCTGAGAATTTTTAAGAAGTAAACTAAATAAGGGTTTAGCTTTGGAAAACATAATGTTATTGAGAAGATACAAATCATCAAAGAATAAGGTTATGCTATACGGTTGTAAAGCACTAAGAGAATCTGGAACGTTGTGGAATGTTGGCCACAGATCAATGATACTGGGCTTGAGTCATTGAGACTCTGTTTATAACCCAAGAATCATAACCCAAAAGCATGGAAGTAGGACCTTCAGTGCATGGTGATTCGGGATCGAAACAGGGAAGGAAGATAAAATTAATGTTTTTTTGTCTTTGCTCTATTTTTGTCTTACAAGAATAAGCAAAGAGGGCAGCTGTAATCACTAATTTTATCCAAATTTTTATTTATTTTATTCGAATATTTTTGTTATTATTATTAGTGTATTACTAATTATTATTAATATTATTAGTAATATTACTATTAAGTATTAAAATAATTATAAACCGACCTAAAATAATAAAATCAGTCCAATTAAATATAAAATCTCAATAATCAGTCACTTATAAATAATCCATAACTCAAAAATATTTTAATTTACAACTGGCCCGGTTGTCCCAAAAAACCTAAAATCCCTAAATATCTAACACTATCTGATAACACCATTTTCATCTTGCAGCTGCCACAAGATCTGACCGTTGGATCAGATCTGATCCAACGATCCAGATTACACCCGAGGAGACCCCAACCACGACGTTCGAATTCTTCACGCGCCCACGAGTTCGGCTCTCTAAATTCTCCGATCCACGTGACTGTGCCATCGGACACCACGCCGTTCTCCCACCGGCTCTATTCAACCACCACCTACAAAAAGTACGAAGGAATAATAAAAAAATCCGAGTTCCAGATTTTTCAGATCAAAGGCATGGGCAGATTTCAATCAACAGTTAGATTAGGTTTTTTTATATATTATTTTGTATGTACAAGATCGGATATAAATCTGAACAAATCATTGTAAAACTCAGTTATCGACAATCAATAAAAACAAAAAAAATCCCTCAAATTTTTGAGGTAAAAAAAATTGTTTTTTTTTCTTTTCAGTACAAATAAAAAAACAAATAACAAAAAAAGTAAAAGGAGAGGGATAAAAGGGTTTACCCATTTTAATCTCGGACGGCGGTTGCATGCAGCGGTCGGTGATATTTTTTTTCGGTGACAAGCCTTTCGACTTCCTTGGTCGTACGAGGTGAGCCGGTTTTAAAAAAAGGATTAAAAAAAGGTTTTTTGATTCTATTTTTTTAGTTTCAAAGAGAAAAGGGACCGTGTTTTGAAGATACAAAATTGGATTTGAGTTTTTTTTTAAAAAAGAGGGAGTATTTAGGTTTTGGGTTCGGTTTAAAAAAAATGTTAAACTACCCAGATCCTGGCGTCGGTGGACGGCGGCGCACAACGGTGCTTGGCCGAAATCTAAGTTTTCAAGGTGGTTCTGGGCAGCAAGATGAACACCATGGCGGTTTTCATCCAGATCTTCAAAAAGATCATAGGGTTTTTTTATTCAAATGGGTAAAAATGATATTTTTTAAAAAGTTGGCATTTATATTGGACGGTTTAAAACAAATGGGAATTAACATTTTAAAACTCTCGCCCTAGTTATTTTACTCTTCTTTTCTCCCTAGTTTATGTTTTTTCATTTTAGTCACTAATTTTCTTTGATCAGTTCAATTTCTAATTTGGCCCTCAAAGTTTGATTTGATTTCAATTTGGCCTGAGGACAAATGGTTAAATTCCCCTTTGAATCCTTGCTTTTTTGTTATATTTAATTTTGTATTTATTATTGGCTTTTGTTTATTTAATTTGTGCTTTAAATGTTCTCCTCTATTTAATTTTAGTCCATTAATATTATATATATGTTATGTATGTTATGTATATATGTATTATATGTATATATATATTTGTATTATTGTTAGTATATTATATATATTATTAGCTTATATTATACGTTATGTATTATATATATACTTTACTATACTATACTATTCTAAGTATTACTATATTTCTATATGTGTTATATATTATACATTTTATTATATACCATTTATATTATATATTATATTAAACATATATGTGTTTTATAATGTCTTTCATCTATATATGTATTTTATATGTAACATATGTTATTTTTTGTGTTGATTTTTATACGTTTTATATGTTAATATATATATTGTATATTTTAGTATATATTTTAATCTTTTATGTATGTATGTATGTATTTAATCGTATTCACATTTATTTTCCATTTTTTATCTTGTACATGTTTTTTTTATTTCATTGGCTTTTTTAACCTAATCTTCATTCATGTATTCTAGTGGGAGTGTCATCCCGGTCTCCGGGTGTCATCTCTTTTGGTACCGTGAATCGAGGCATTTTAAAATTTTTATGCATATACATTTTTTAAATTAAATTGAATTTTTATTCTTCTTAATAAATACGATACAAACCCTTTAGATACCAATTTTTGGGCGTATCGGGGGTGCTAACCCTTCCCCGTACGTAACCGACTCCGAACTCGTTTTCTCTAGTTTCATTTTTTAGGTGCCCGGTCTACCAATTTTAAACGATTGGTGGCGACTCCCTCAATTTTATTCCAAAATAAAAATTTTCAAAATTTCCCCCTTTAAACATTTTCCAAGAAAATCAATTTTTAATAAAAATGGAAACTATGTAAAAAAAAAATTAGTCGCAATATTCATGCAATTTCCCCGTATGAAACAATTGAACAAAAATCCTCTGTCCCCTATGCATGCCCCTTTTTATGCCCCATGTTAAAAAAAATACTTAAAAATTAAATTACGAACCCTAACTCTAAATTTCAAATCCTAAACCTTACACCCTAAAAAGTACACCCTACCCTAAGTTTCCTATACCCTAACCCTAATCTTATATCATAAACCTTAAACCCTAATTTTAATGTAGGCTATAAATGAGACATGCTAAGAGGCAGACGATTTCCATCCGTACGTTAATAAATAATTAAGATGAGATATATTGCGCCTTGGACGTATAGTCACTCATTTGTACTTACTAGCGTACAATAATAACTCTAAAACGTTAAATGGGTAGGAAAATGCCGCACTGTTTAGATTTTTTTTATATTTATTCAATGATATCTGTATTTGAAGTCTGTGATCGTTTATTTTAATAATGTCGTTTTTAATATACAAATTTGAACTCTTTCATGTGTCTTTTTATTGTACCAGTGCGTTTAAATTCAGAACAGGTTAAGCTCATCCTAAAATATTATAGTTGAAATTAAACATCAAGAAAGCTCTTACCATTCCAATAGAAAAGAAATTCTCAGCAGTTGACACAATCCCACTTATTATTTATCACATGTTACAGACGCAACGGAATGCATGATTCATGCAGTAACATGTTTATTACATAATAGTTTCACATAGATTATTGGAGTGGGAATTCTCATGTCTTTGGTAACTAACACAGATTAAAGTTACTGGGAATAGACGAGTGGGGAATTCAGTTCGTCACCACAGGTCACAAATTCATAGTCCACAGTAAGATGGCCATCACGTATTCCTTGATGATCAGGGTCAATTGGTTTAAAACCTGTTTCTAGGTCCAACTCCAGGGCTCCGATGCCGCATGTATCCATGATTCTCACTGTTACTGGAGGGGCATTTGCGACTCTGTTGGTTACCTGCAC
The DNA here is from genome assembly GCA_019671005.1 of Hibiscus mutabilis. Classification (NCBI taxonomy): domain Eukaryota; kingdom Viridiplantae; phylum Streptophyta; class Magnoliopsida; order Malvales; family Malvaceae; genus Hibiscus; species Hibiscus mutabilis. The sequence continues at coordinate 5,040,711 of CM033737.1, read as the reverse complement.
ATGAGAGCCGAGATCGGATTAAACTGTATAAAATTGTTTAGAACCGACCGGTCTAAGGGGGGGAAAATACTCGTATTCGATACCTTTAAGCACTTGCCACAAATGTCTTCCGGATTAGAAGAGCTATAGTTTCCACAGTAACCGGTCCATCCATATTTGCTGCGCCACTCAAAGGGTTTACCGCCGTCCAAGGCGTAACAAGCGGCGTGTGAAGGATAGGTCCAATTATTCGCTATGGGCGCATAGTCTGTCTTATAAGCTGTGACATTAGACTCACCATGACCTGCTGGTTCAGGATCACAATCCACAAACTTATAGTCCACAACAAGGTGCCCCTTAACTTCGCCTTGCCCATCACTGTCAAGCTTATGAAAAATTGGCTCATCCAAATCTAGCCCACTGCTGCTTGTAGCAACGATTCTCACCGTTGCTTCGTCTCCGGTAGCCGTGTTTGTCACCTGCACCAGGAAGTGGGAACGATAACTTGATGAATAAATTAAAAGCACACACACATATATGGACAAACATTACTTACATTAACGCACAAGCCACAGGCTGCCTTCCCTGAGGGACCATTTGGGTCTCCGAAGGCGGTCCAATAGTATTTGCTCCGCCATTCGTAGGACTCGTTGCCATTCACATCGGCGCAGTAAACATTTGCAGCATGCATATCCCAATTATACTTCTCAGCCATGAAGTAGACCTTATAAGCATACACATTTTCAGCACTTTGTGCAGCGGCAGAACCCACCAGACAAACCAACACCCAAAGGCTTACGCTCAGTACTGATCTCTTCATTTTTTAGTTTTCTTGTGAATCAGATTGCTTTGCCTTGGCACCAATTCCTGGGTGCTCAGATTTATAGGCAAATGAAGGCTCAGTTTTGGACTTATGATTAATAGACAACGTGGTTAAATCTAAGAAATACGTACAAGATTATGCAAAGCTATCTCTTACTGTCTTTTTCTCATAAATATTCATTTACCTCCTTCACCTACTCCTCAATTTATCTCCTTTGCATATTCTTTTTCTCTTTAATTTATCTCCTGTAATTTTGTAGTAATTGTGAATCGAACATAGTTAATGTTTAATTTGTTAATAAAACATCACAACAAATTATATTAGTGAGATATTAATATAATTAGAAGATATTAAGGTTAGGGATGACAAATTATATTAGCAAAATACTAATATTTTAAACTGTCGCGTCATCAGCCGTTTATTTTTTAACAGAATTAATGGACTGATTTGTTAGTTGCGATTAGTCAGGGACCTATTTGTAACTTCTCATAGTCAGGGTACTCAACAAATAATTGGGTCGGGGGACCATTTATGTAGTTTTCCCTTTTTTTGACAAATCCTAAATTTAATCTTAATCTTACTTAGAAAACTCTAGGAGCATATAAGAAAATAAATGAACAGCTTAACCAACCAGCAAATGTGCTTGCTCTAGACAAATTTCTTATTTTATTTTTACCTTTCGATAGTTATATATGTTTTATATCGTGTTAGTTATATTTCCCTTGGATTGTGGCTAGGAGTTTATTTGTTATTAGAGCTCTTGGTCTAGACGAATTTCTGTTTTTATTTTTACTTGTGGCACTTTTGGTGTTGGCTTGGGAGTCTTTTGGTGTTGGGCTTGTTTTGTTTGGGTTGGTGTCTGTTTTTATTTCTATTTTTGGAACCTTTTATAACCACAGTTTTGAAATGCATCGAGCTGTTTAGATTTGCTATGATTCCATAAGCATTCAAATTCGAATCTTAACATACGTCAATGCCATGTAATAATGAATAAAAATCTACGGCTCTTTTTTTGTTTTTTTTATGTTCTAATACTAAAAAATTAAGTTTGGGATTTATGATTTAAGTTTAAGGTTATAGTTTTTATTATAGTTTAGGAAATTTGAGGTGGAAGTATTTTTTAGGGTTTAAGATTTAAAATTTAGGGTTATAGCTTAGAAATTATTTTTTAATATTGAGCATAGAAAGTGTACCGAAAAGGGCAGAAGATTTTTGTCCGTAATAAATATGAATATGTAATAAATATGAGAATAGAAATCATTTGTCTGCTTTTTTGTGCGACTATTTATGTATCAACATTAAAAAAAATAAGTTTAGGGTTAAAGTTTAATTTTAGGGTTTATGATTAGATATTAGAGTATTGGGTGTGTGTTGTACTTTTTAAGGTTTAAAATTTAATATTAAAATTTAGAATTTAAATTTTTAGTGTTAGAGAATAAAAAAATTAAAAAAGAACCGATGATTTTTTTCTAAATATGACATTGACCTATCAAAACCTATATAACACAAAGGGTAAAGTACACAAATGGTCATTAAACTATTGGAAAAAAAATAAAACGATCACCAAACTTTTAAAAATTATATAATGGTCATTGAACTTTAATTTTTATTACAAAATGATCACTGAGTCGTTAACTGAGAGACACTGCAGTTACGAAAATTTATATAATAATATATTTAATCACAAATATTTACACATTCAATCAATTTAGACATGAATAATGAGGGTTAAATTATAAATAAATTGATTAAATGTGTCAATATAGAGTATTAGTATTATATTATTTAAATTTATGTAGCTATCACAGCACCCAATTATCGATAGTTAATAGTTCAGTGACCATTTTATAACAAAAAATAAAATTTAATACTCATTATGTAATATTTAAAAGTTTGATAATTATTTTATATTTTTAAAAATAATTTAGTGACTATTTATATACTTTACCTTAACACAAATCATAACCACGTAAAAATATAAATATGAAAATGCAATAAGAAATTTTGTGAAGATATTTCTAAAGATTTTTTTAATATTTCTAATGAAATGGCTTGTCAGTTGTCACGTGGCAAATATAGTAAGGAGAGAGGATGAAATTCTATCAACTTGGGGCTACAATAACACGTGGATAACTTTTATTTAGTATGGATGTAAGGAAAATTTATTAGATAAGTAGCATTTATTAAAGTCTCACCTAATAATATTTTTTATGTTACTTTTTAAAAATTATTTAGTATGGATAACAGTTATTTAAAAATTATTATGTCATCTATAGTCTTATCTAATAATATTTTTATACTACTTTTTAAAGTAAGTCTTTACTATCTTATATGTAATTAAAGTGCGAGTAGTTACTTAGAAATTATACTGAAATGGACGAATATTATTAGATAGATCATAGATGGCGTAATGAGTTGAGTCCATCTAATAATTTCTCGGATGTAAGGGTGGTTGACATAATAGAAAAATTATTAGATAGACTTGGTTCACCACGTCATCCATGATCCATCCAATAATATTCAACCATCTCAGTGTTACTTCCTAGTAACTACTCCTTAGTTATATGTAAGAAAGAGATGAAGATTCGCCTTGAAAAAAAATACGATAAAAAAATTTTATTGGATGAAACTATAAATGACGTGGTGAGCTAGATCCTCTAATAATTTTTTGACATAATGAGTCAATTAATTATTTACTAATATACGTATAAAACTCTTTAAAAACAAGTGTCACTTTTTCAATGATTTTTCCGGCAAATACGGTGTATTATTAATAATCATAAAGCCTTATTTGGAATTGAAAGTCTCATTAAAAACTTTCTTAAATTTAAACGGAAGAAAATAGTACTCTCAATCTGATCATAGAAAAAAAAAAGCCATTCAAGATCCAAGATCCAAATATGCTAAAAAACAGTCCTAACCAACATCAAAAGAAAATACACCTAGGCCACTTAAAAAAATACAGGCACTAGAACATATTTCCAAAAAGTCACAAATACAAATCCGTAGAAGCTTTCATCTTGTAACAACATTTGGAAATAGCCACAAGAGCACCACCAAACAAAAAGTTGCACACCTCTTTTACCTGGCCTCAAAAACCTCTTCCTAACCAACTTGTTTAAAACCCCAAATTGACAACACAGCCTGCAACAAAATAGTTAGAAATTTCATCAAAACAAGAACACCACTCAAACATCTAAGCAAAACTTCTACAGTGTTGACACACAACCACATAACAAAAACAGCAGCCTAACCAAAGGATGAACCACAAGAAAGGAAACATTCAAACTAGAACGAAGCACCCAAGGATCAAGAACCGAGATGAGACAGATAAATAGGACTAAATAGAAGAGAGCTGCAAACAAACTAACAAAAAACGAAACTAACCCTCTTCATCCCCTTAATATTATTAATCAACTCCGCTTCTTCCAATCTAACTAAATCACGAATCACTTCCTCTTCATCCCCTTAATATTATTTTATAATAAATTAAATTACTAAAATGCACAAAAAATAACACTGAAAAAATCGATCTAATCCAAAGTTGTTGCCTCCAAATCTACCATTCGACAGAACTTTAACCTCAAATATGCTAACCCAAAATCAGTTTTCTTAAGATCAACATGCCCTACAAATTTGTTGGTTTAAATACTAATAGGTCCTATTTGTTTGAAATTAGACACTATGTTCGTTCCTAATTATTGTGCTTCAAATTTAAAAATAGGACATGTTTGCTCCGATTTATTATAGAAGATCAATTTGCTCATCTCTTAATAAATAGTACAAGGACTCAACAAGTACTTTTACCTTATTCCTTTAAGTAATTTAAACAAAGATTCTTTTATTCCAAAATAATTTCAATCAAAATAAAATCATTAATTGTTGCAAATTATTCTGGCTGCTCGTTAATCTTTCAAACATCGTTAATAATTAATTTGTTAAATAAGAGTTAAAAACGCATGTGATATTCAAGCTTCTTTCTTTTTCGTATTGTCATTTTCTCCGGACCAATATGCTACGAGGTTGCTATCACTGAACCACTTTCGATCCTGGAAAAATCGTTAATGCCAAAAATAAAAAGTAGTATGCAGCTGCAGGTGGCTGAGTCTCAATGGTGGGACAATCCTCAATTATTAAGACAACGAGAGCCGGTGTGTTTTGGTCCCCACCGTATGCTGAAATTAAACCTTGGCCACACATGATGGTCGCCGTTTAAAAACCAATACCTTCGACTATACGGTCATATTGTCTCCAGCGGCATAGGTTTAAATTTATGTCGATCGTCTAATGCTTGACAACAGATCGATAGTTCAATGTAATTAAGCAAATAAATAATGCTAAGAATAAGTTTTTTTTGGTGCAAGTATATACGGTCAGTAATAAATACAACAGCGGGCTGAGTATCGTATCCACGGGGATTGTCTAAGAATTAAATGTCACGATAATTACTTGTGAATTAGAATATAATTGAGATCGGATTTTAACTAAGAAAATGACTAAGGAAAAATGAAGTGAGAATTTAGGCAGATTGACAAACAAATGCATTCAGATGATTGATTGGCGTTCGCAAGGGATGCATGGATTTTACGCTAGCACTGACTGCATTTAACAATGTTCAACCTTGGTTTTA